>JACBWW010000073.1:536812-552513 GCA_020086605.1 Lanius collurio | reverse complement strand
CCATAACACCCAGTCCAACCCCTGGGGCACCCAGTCTGACCCCGTGATACCCAGTCCGGTCCCTGAGGTACCCAGTCCCACCAATGCCCCCAGCCCCCATCCCACCCACTGCACCCAGTCCCCCCTATTGCCCCACTGACCCCTGCCCACCCTGTGCCCCCAGCCCAACGTCCGTGGCCGGCTCTGCGACTCCTGCGCCGCCGGCACCTTCCACCTGAGCGCTGCCAACCCCGCGGGCTGCCTGCCCTGCTTCTGCATGGGGCTGTCCCGCTCCTGCGCCAGCTCCGCCTGGCACCGCCACCAGGTATCCTGCGGCACGGGACAGGCCGTGCCATCCTGTACCACGTCATGCCAAGTCTCATCTTTGCGTTGACATGTCATTCTATGGCTTGCCATGCCATGCCACCGTAGTGCCATGTTGTGCCAAGCTGTGCCATAATGTCATGTCACCCATGCCATGCCATGCCATGCCATGCCATGCCATGGGATGTGGTACCTTGTCATGCCATTATACGCCATGTAGTGCCATGCCATCCAACCTATGTGTTATGCCTTTTTATGCCATGTAGTGCCATGTAGTGCCACGTAGTGCCATGCTGTGCGATCCCTCCCATAGGTGCTGCTCAGCTCTGAAGACTCAGCACCGCTTCCCCTGGCCAACCTGTCAGGCACACGGCTGGAGGGGGCCATGCCACACTTCGTGTCCCCACGGGAGCTGCGCTTTGATGCCTTCCGGGAGCTGCCGCGGGGCGTCCACTACTGGGTGCTGCCTGCACCCTTCGCCGGGGACAAGGTGACACGGCCGCTCTGGGGGACGCCTCTGAGCCTCTCCCTGTCCCCACCACCCAGTTTGGGGGATGGATGACCCTGAATCATGCTGGGTGTCCCCTCAGGTGACAGCATATGGTGGGGAGCTGCAGTACACGGTGACACACCAGGCCCCAGCGGGTGCTCCCCTGCTCCCCCGGCACCCTGATGTCCTGCTCCAGGGCAACGGGATCCTCCTGGAGCACTTCTCCAGTGCCAGCCCCCCAGCCGGTGTCCCCACCACTGTAACTGTGCCCATCCGTGAGGTGAGAGCTGTCCCTGTGTGGCACTCAGCATGAGGGGTCATGGGGGCTGGGGGTCAGACTGAGTCCTGGAGAGAGGTTGGTCTGGGGATCCCAGGGGTCAGACTGGGCCCCATGGGAGGTCACCCTGGGGGCTGGGCTGGGTGCAATGGGGGATGGCGGCCCCCACATCACCCCAGTGTGGCACAGGGCGCCTGGCGCCGCGCAGACGGGCGTGATGCCACCCGCGAGCACCTCCTGATGGCCCTGGCCGACGTGGACCTGTTCATGATCCGTGCGTCCTACTCGGAGCAGCCAGAGGAGAGCAGGTGTGTTCCTTGTGGGGTCAGGAGGGGACACAGGGGGGTGGCAGAGCAGTGCTGACCCCCTCTGGTCCCGCAGACTAGCCGATGTCACCCTGGACGTGGCAGTGCCACATGCCACCGGCCGCCCACCCGCGCTGGAGGTGGAGGATTGTGCGTGCCCCCCTGGGTACCGCGGGGCCTCGTGCCAGGTGAGAGCCTCGGGTCCCCTCACCTCCACCGCAGGGATGCTGAGCCGTGTCCCACCCCCCTGCCACTGTTTCCCCTCCAGGACTGTGACACCGGCTACACCCGCAGCACCGCCGGGCTCTACCTGGGCACCTGCGAGCCGTGCCAGTGCCACGGCCATGCCAGCGAGTGCCACCCCGACACCGGCATCTGCCAGGTCAGCTGGGGACAGCCAGGGGACACCCCAGAAACCCCCATGCCATCTCTGGCATGCACCAATGCCATCACCCTCTTTCTTTGCAGGGCTGCCGGGATCACACGGAGGGTGCTCAGTGTGACAAGTGCCAACCTGGCTACTACGGCGATGCCACCCGGGGCACCCCAGGCGACTGCCAGCCCTGTCCCTGCCATGGACCCCATGGGGATGCCCAGTAGGTGCCATTCCATGGTCTGTCGCTTCCCTGAGGACACTGATGGGGTGTCATCTGTCCCCTTGTCCCCTCCACAGGGTGACCAAGATGTGTTTTGAGGACACAGATGGGCAGCCCACGTGCAGTGCCTGTGCCCCAGGGCACACTGGGCGCTTCTGCGAGAGGTGACAGGGACACCAGGGTGGGGTGGGGGGATGGGGAGTGTTGTTGGGGTGAACGCCCCTCTCACTGCCTCGTTTGGGTTTGTCCCACCACAGATGCTCGCCAGGGTACGTGGGGGACCCGCTGCGGGGAGAGCCATGCCAAGGTGAGCATCATGGGGCAGGGACCAAGTGCTGTCCCCTGTGGTGGCACTAAGAGGGGCTGTGGCTGACTGTGTGTCACCCCTCAGTGCCCGGTGTCCCTGGCGGGCAGTGCCAGTGTGACCCACGCGGCAGCACCGGTGAGGGCTGCGACATCAACGGGCAGTGCCGCTGCAAGGTGAGCCTTGTGTGTGTGTCCCCAGCCCCGGAAGGGGTGACAGGACCATGTCACCACACTGTGTTCCCCCCCAGGCCAACGTGGAGGGTCCCCACTGTGCCACATGCCGTCCCCACCACTTCCACCTGAGCGGGGATGAGCCAGCCGGGTGCCTGCCCTGCTTCTGCATGGGCATCGTCCAGCACTGCACCAGCACTTCCTATGCCCGTGGCACCGTGAGTGTCCCCAGGGTGTCCCCACATGTCCCCAGGGTGTCCCCACATGTCCCCCATCCCGCTCACCCCTCGATCCTGCAGATACGGACGTCCTTTGCCCCGGGGGATGCCCAGGGGTTCGCCCTGGTGAACCGCCAGCGCAGCACCCGTGTGGGTAGTGGCTTTGGGGTGCAGCCAGGGCACCCCCAGCCCCGCCTGACCTACGAGCACTTCAGGGAGCTGCCTCCTGACTCCTACTACTGGCAGCTGCCACCCCCCTACCAGGGGGACAAGGTAAGGGGGTGACCTCCGGGGGATGGTATGCCCATGGAACCATGGGGATGCCCTGCCAGGGGCTGCACCCCCTCCCCATGGGCACCCTGGGCACTGTCAGGGAGGTGGACACAGCCTCCTTGTCTGCCTTTCTCCTCTTTCCCTTTCCTGCTTAGCCTTTTTCCCTTCCCTTTTTCCTCTTTTCACCTTGTCTTTTTCCCCTTTTCCCCTTCTCCTATAATTTTTGCCTTTCTCATCCCTGTCCTGTGCCTCCCCCTGCCCCTATCATCACCCCCATTCTTTTCTTTCTCCTCCTCCCCATCCTCTTCCCTTCTCATCCCTATCCTCTTTCCTGTTTCCCCTCTTCCTTTTCCCATCTCTCTCCTCTTCCTCATCCCTATTTAATCTCATCACCATCCCCATCCCTGTCCCCATCATGCCCATCTTCTTCCTCTTCTCTGTGCCCATCCCACCTCATCCCACCCCTTCCCTTCCCTTTCCCACCCCAATCCTAATCCCAATCCCAATCCCACTCATGTCCCGGTGCAGGTGGGCTCCTATGGGGGTCGACTCCGCTACACCCTGACCTACACCCCGGGGGGACAGGGAGCCCCCCTGCCCGATGCCGACATCCAGATCACGGTAAGGGGGTACTGGCTGGGGTGGCACAGGGACACACCAGGTGACACCAGGACCCCCTGACCCCCTTGTCCCCTTGTCCCCAGGGCAATGACATCACACTGGTGGCCTACCAGCCTGACCTGCTCCCGCGGACCCCCCAGACCTTCGAGATCATTTTTCGGGAGGTAGGAGGTGGTGGGCAGCTTTGGTCTGTGATGTCCCCCTATCCCAGAGTGTGTCCCCCGCTAAGCCCCTGTTCCTGCAGCAATACTGGCAGCGGCCGGACGGGCAGCCGGCAACCCGGGAGCACCTGCTGATGGCACTGGCCGACCTGGACGAGATCCTAATCCGAGCCACCTACTCCACCAGCATGGCTGCGGCCACCATTGCCGACGTGGCCATGGACACAGCCGTGCCCCCCCAGCCCGGCTTGCCCCCAGCCCTCGAGGTGGAGGAATGTCGCTGTCCCCCTGGGTACCACGGGCTGTCCTGCCAGGTGAGCCCAGCCCCTCCCAGTGTCACCCCATGATCCCCATCACCTTCCTACCCTCCTCCCCAGTACCTCCTCATCATACCCCCAATCACCCCTCAGCATCCCTGCATCAACCCAGTAGGACCCTCCATCACTGCCATCACTCCTTTCATCATCTCCACCATCAACCCCAGCATCCCCCCCCCCCCTCGCATCCCCCCCCGCCAGCATCCCCCATCATGCCCAGTATCACATTCCATCATCCCTCCAGCATCCTCTGTCATCATCCTTCCATCATCTCATCCCCCTATCAAACCCATCATCATGCTGTCAGCTTCACCTACATCAGCCTTCCATTCTCCCCTGCAGTGTCACCTCCTCATCACCTTCCATCACCTCCCCAGCTCTCTCCCATCGCCCCCATCATCCCTCCATCACTGTACCATCATCACCACCAACACTCCCATTATTGCCCATCAGCCCCCAGTATCCCCCCCCCTCCCCCCCGCATCTCCCCGTCCCCCCCTACACGCGCCCCGTCACCCTCCATCACCCTCATCACCCCTTCATCATCCCCCCAGTATCATCCCATCACTCTTCATCCAGCACCCATCTGTTCCCGAGGCCGCCCCTTCCCCCATCCTCAGGCCCCTTCCCCAGGCTCTGTGGCTCCCAACGCTGTCCCTTCCCGCAGGACTGTGCCCCCGGGTACACGCGCACCGGCGGGGGGCTGTACCTGGGGCACTGCGAGCTGTGCGAGTGCAACGGCCACTCTGAGAGCTGCCACCCCGAGAGCGGCGCCTGTTCCGTAAGGCCCCACATTCCGAACCTTTCTAGGGGGGCTGTGCTGTTATCCCAGCAGTGACACCCTCAATTCATGCCCCCCCCCCCCCCATCCCCCAGGGTTGCTTGCACAACACAGCAGGGGACTTCTGTGACCAATGTGCCCCCGGCTTCTACGGGGATGCCACCGCTGGGACCCCCGAGGACTGCCAGCCCTGCGCCTGTCCCCTCCCATACCCTGAAAACCAGTGAGTGCCTGTACTGTGGTGGGGGTGCCAGGCTGGGGGTGCCCTCACCTTGCTCTAGACGTGCCCTCACCTTGCTCTGTGCCCGCAGGTTTTCCAGGACCTGTGAGAGTCTGGAAGGTGGCGGGTACCGCTGCACAGCCTGTGAGCCGGGCTACACCGGGCAGTACTGTGAGCGGTGAGGCTGCTGGCACCCCAAAACCTGCCCCAAACACCCACCCCATGGGCTCACCCCATATACCCACCCTGCTATACCTGCCCTGATGGGTTCACTGCCATATACCCACCCCAAAACCCCTCCCTGATTGAGTCAGCCTTATATACCTATCCCCAAAACCCACTTCCACTGTCTCAACCCCACATACCCACCCTATGGGCTCACTCCCATATATCCACCCACATATACCCACTCCAATGTACTCCTGCCTTACCCACCCAATGTGCTCACCCCTATGAGCTCACCCCAATAATCATATCCTAAAGAGCATCTCTGTGCTCACCCTGAGATACACACCCCAAATGCTCACCCCAGTGTATGCACCCCAGTACACTCACCCTGATATACTCACCCCAATGGCCTTCCCCTTACAGACCCTCCCCAAAGTGCTCCACAATATACCTACTCTAATACACCCACCCTGATATACCCACCCCAGTAAAGCCACCCCAGTGTTCTCCTGCTACACCCACCCTGATGTACCCACCCCTATGAGCTCACCCCAGATTTTGCATCCTAAAGGGCTTAGCCTGACAAATGCACCCCCATACACACTGCACCTACCCTGATGGCCTCACCCCAACAGAGACACCCCAAAGTGCCCACCCTTATACCCCCACCCTTATACCCACCCTGATACAGTCACCACCCTACTGTACCCATCCTGATGTTCTCACCCCAATATACCTGCCCTATGTACCCCAATATACCCCCATACACACCCCAATGCACCCAGCCTGTGTACCCCAATATACACGTCATATACATCCCCATATACCCACCCTATGTACCCCAATATAACCCTCATATACACTCCCATATACCCACCTATGTACCCCAATATACATGCCATATACATCCCCATACACCCACCCTATGTACCCCAATATAACCCACCCTATGTACCCCAATATAACCCCCATATACACTCCCATATACCCACCTATGTACCCCAATATAACCCCCATATACACTCCCATATACCCACCTATGTACCCCAATATACACCCCATATGCACCCCCATGTGCCCATCCTATGTACCCCAATATACCCCCATACACACTCCCAAATACCCACCTTAGGTACCCCAAAATGCTCACACCCTGATGCTCCCTGCCAGCCCACCCCAATATACTTCCTTCCATTTGCACCCCGCTGCACCCCCACAAACGCAGTGCCCCCGTTGTTCCCCACAGCTGTGCCCCGGGGTACACGGGTGACCCCACGGTGTGGGGCCAGGGCTGTGTCCCCGCGGGGCCCCCGCCCGCGCTGGCCGTGCGTGTTCACCCCCCACGCACCGCGGTGCCGCAGGGCAGCGCCGTCACCCTGCGCTGCCAGGCCACCGGGGACCCCCCACTCTACTACCACTGGGTGCGAGAGGACGGGCGGCCCCTCCCCGAGGGTGCCCAGAGCCGCCGACAAGGTACTGGGGGGCTCCGGGGAGAGACGTCAGGGTGTCCCCAAGGCGTGAGGTGTCACCTGTGTGTCCCCGCAGGCGAGGAGCTGCACTTCCCCAGCATCCAGCCCTCTGAAGCCGGCGTCTACGTCTGCTCCTGCCGCAATCTCCGGCACAGCAATGCCAGCCGCGCCGAGGTCATCGTCACTGGTAGGTCGTTGTCACCGAGGGGGGGACACACACAGAGGGGAGGCAGGAGCAGGGCTCACCCCTCCCTGTGGTGGCACAGAGACCCCCGAGAAGCCCATCACCGTTACAGTGGAGGAGAAGCGGGTGCAGCGGGTGCAGCCCGGCGCCGATGTCACCTTTGTCTGCACCGCCAAGAGCAAGGTAAGGGGAAGGGGGCACAGCACGGCAGCGGGGCTGCGAGGCCATTCAGGGACATTCAGGGTGTGGAGATGTCCCTGGGTGCTCACCTCGTCCAACAGAGCAAAGGGACACCCAAGGATATCCTCACAGGGACATCCAGAGCACGAGAACAGCTGTGTCCATATGGACCCCCCAAGTCCCCTTGGGTCCCTACACAGCTCTATGGGACATCCCTGGTGCCCACCCCTCCCGCATTGGTGCACAGCCAGACATGTGCCCCTCCATGTGCCCATCCCAGTGGCCTCAGGCCTCCCCACCTCTGTCCTCCCCAGTCTCCCGCCTACACCCTGGTGTGGACACGGCAGAACCACGGGACGCTGCCGGCAGGCGCCGTGGACTTCAACGGGATCCTGACGCTGCGCAGGGTGCAGCCCCAGGACGCCGGGGTCTACGTCTGCACCGGCTCCAACATGCTGGACATGGACCAGGGCACCGCCACGCTCTACGTCCAGGGTGGGCCCTGACACTGTGGTTCACCCCGTGGTGATGGGATGATGGGAAACACCAGGACAATGGGCACATTCACTGCCCTGACACCAGGGTGGTGGGCACAGCAGGGCTGAGGCACCAGTGTGGTGGTCGCACTTGGCCCCCAGAGGCTGGGTTTGATGGGCACATTGCTGTGTGGATGTCAATGCCCAGAGGCCACGGTGATGGGCACATCCAATGCCTGGATACCAGGGGTATGGGTTTGTGTGGTGCCCAGTCCTTCAGGTGATGGGCACACTCACCACCCTGGCTCTGTGGTGATGGGCACGGTGGTGCCCAGGTGCAGGGGTGATGGGCACATGGAATGCCCAGATGCTGGAGTGGTGGACACACTTGGTGCCTGGACACCAGGGCAGTGGGCATGTCTGATGCCCAGATGCCAAGGTCATGGGTAGGTTTGGTGCCTGGACACAAGGGTGATGGGTGGGTTTGATGCCTGGACACCGGGGTGATGGCCACACTCCCCTGAGACCCGCCCTGTCCTGCAGCTCCCTCAAAGACCCAGATGTTCTATGGGCCTGTTGAGTTCATGGAGGGGCACAGACCAGGTAAGTCACCAGGGGAAGGTTCCTGTGGGTCTGCACGTTCCCCCCACCCGCTGCATGCCAGGGCTCCACGCACACCCCGCTGCCAGCTGTGCCACGCTGCCCCACTTCCCACTGCCCCACCGCCTGGGGAAGGCACTGGGGGGGCCTGGCAAGCCCTAAACACCCCCGGGTCTCACCGCAGCCAGCACCGCCGCCACCCCCACCGCCACCGTGGAGCCAGCGCAGCTGAGTGTGGTTCCAGGGCAGCCAGCCGAGTTCCACTGCGTGGTCACCGGCAGCCCCCAGCCCACCCTTGAGTGGCTCGGTAGGTGCCCACTGGGTATGGGAGGACACCGGGACTGGGCGTGGGGACACAGCGAGCAGGAGTGATGCTGGACCGTGTCCCTGCAGGTGCGCTGCCACCACGGGCTGTGGTTCAAGGTGGGACCCTGCGTTTTGGTGCTGTCGAGCCTGCTGACGAGGGGCACTACGAGTGCCGGGCACGGAGCAGCGCCGGGCAGCATGTGGCACGCGCCTTCCTCCACGTACAAGGTGAGCGGCATCACCATCGTCCCTGTCGCCCCATTGTCCCCATCATCCCCATCCCCATCATTTCCATCTGCCCATCACCCCGATCATTCCCATCACTGCTGTCATGTACATCACCCCTGTTGTCTCCATTGTCCCTGTCACCCCTCTTGCTCCCATCATCACCCATCATCTCTGTCACTCTGCATCATCCTCATTGTCCATCTCCATTGGCTCCATGGTCTGCATATCCCTGTTATCCTCATCATCCCCGTAACCTTCATCATCCCTGCCACCTCCCATTGTCCTCCTCCTCATCCCCATCATCCCATCATCACCACCATTGTCTCTGTCACCTCCCATACCCATAATCTTCCTTGTCACCATCATCCCTGTCACTCTCGTCATCCCCATTGTTTTCTTCTTTCCCTTCATTCCCCATTGTCCCCTCAGCTCCATTGTCCCATCATTCTTTGTTCCCATCACCCTTACCATCTTTGCCATCTGCATCACCTCCATCATCTCTGTCCACCCCATTGGTCCCATTGTCCCCACTGGTCCCATTGTCCCCATTGCCTCCATCACTCCCATCGTCTCTACCATCCCCATCATCCCACTGTCCCCATCATCCTCACCATCTCCATCACCCTCATTGTCTCCCATCACCCCCAGCACCTCCATCATCCCATGGTCCCCTTCACCCTCATCGTCTGCATCACTCATGTCACCCCCATTGTCCCCACCCCCCCATTGCCCCCAGCACCGCCCTGATCCCCCTCCCCGCAGGTGCGGGCACCCCACAGGTGCAGGTGAGCCCGGAGCGGACGGAGGTGCAGGAGGGCTCCACAGTGCGACTCTACTGCCGGGTCTCGGGGTCCCCTACTGCCACCATCACCTGGGAGAAGCAGGGGGGCACCCTGCCATCACAGGTGAGTGGGGTGCTGGCATCAGTGGGTGCTCCAGGGGGTGTGGGTGCACCACAGGCACCCCACAGGCGCCACTGACACCCACCCTTGTGCCACAGTCCCGCACCGAGCACGGTGACATCGCCACGCTGGTCATCCCTGCTGTGACGGCAGCCGATGGTGGCATCTACCTCTGTGTGGGCACCAGCGCCGTTGGCACGGCCCGCGCCGCTATTGAGGTGGCTGTGGTGCCAGGTGAGGAGGATGGGGGACACCAGTGGTATTCAGGGATGGTTTTGGCGAGGCTACAACCCCCCCATGTTCCCCCTTTTGCTTCCCACAGGGGTGGCACCTCCTGTGCGCATTGAGTCCTCATCCCCATCCATCACCGAGGGACAAACCCTGGACCTGGACTGTGTGGTGGCAGGACCTGGCTCTGCCACCGTGACGTGGTACAAACGTGGGGGTTCCCTGCCCGCTGGCCACCAGGTAGGGAACAGCAGGGCGGGCAGCACTCCAAACGCTGCCCTATCCCCTGCTGTGTGACACCAAACATGTCCCCAACTGCAGGTTTCAGGGTCCCGGCTCCGTGTCCCCCACGTCACGGCAGCTGATTCAGGGGAGTACGTGTGTCGGGCAAGCTTGGGGAGCACTACCCGGGAGGCATCTGTCATTGTCACTGTTGTGGCCGCGTCTGGCTCATCCTATGGTGAGAGTGGACTCAGCAGCACCGTAGGGGACATGCTGGTTCCCAGCAGGTGGTCACAGCTCTGCCCTCCCCTGCAGGACCACCAGCTTCAGGTGCCCCTGTCCGGATCGAGGCATCCTCGTCCACCGTGGCTGAGGGACAGACCCTGGACCTCAACTGCATCGTGGCCGGGCAGGGACAGGCCACTGTCACCTGGTACAAGCGTGGGGGGTCCCTCCCCGCCAAGCACCAGGTAGGGGACGCCGAGGGGGATGATGCAAAGGGAGGCTGGGGTTGATGCACAGCCCTGTGTGAGCCCAGGTGGCTCTGGTGACCATTGTGTCCCCGGTGACCCCTGTGTCCACTCCCCACAGGTGTCTGGCTCCCGGCTGCGGCTGCTGCAGGTGACAGCGGCCGATTCAGGCGAGTACGTGTGCCGGGTGACCAGCGGGGCCACCACCAAGGAGAGCGCAGTCATGGTGACCATCCAACCGAGCGGTGCTGGTGCCTACTGTGAGTGGGGACAGGGGGTGGCAGTGCCAGTGGGGGGTCCTCATGTGTCACAGCACTGAGCCGTGGCTCAGGTGCCCATACTGGCGAGGCCTTGCTGTGGTCACTGGTGTCATCCTCCTGTCTCGGTCCCCAGCCCCAGGCAACTCGACTCCCCTGCGCATCGACTCCCCGTCCTCTGCTGTGGTCGAGGGACAGACTCTGGACCTCAACTGTGTCATTGCCAGCCCCACACAGGCCACTGTCACCTGGTACAAGCGCGGGGGAACCCTCCCGGCCAAGCACCAGGTAGGGGACACAAGCAGGGATGTCATCATAGAGGGTGGATGCAGTTGGCCCACAGCTCTGGGCAAGACCAGGTGGCCCATGCAAATGCAGATAGTTCCGTGGAAGCCCAGGTGGCCCCTTATAGGCCCAAATGACCTCATACAAGAGCAGGAGACCCCATGAAATCCCTGGTGGCCCATGCAAGGTTAGGTGGCCTACGGAAGCCCATGTAGCTCATACACTGCAAGTCCAAGTATCCCATGCAAGCCGTGGTGGCCCATGCAAGCCCTGGTGGTTGCATTCAAGCCCAAGTGGCCCCATGGAAGCCCAGCTGGCCCCAGTGACCCCTGTGTCCCCACCCCACAGGTGTCCGGCTCCCGGCTGCGGCTGCTGCAGGTGACAGCAGCCGACTCAGGCGAGTACGTGTGCCGGGTGACCAGCGGGGCCACCACCAAGGAAACCTCCATCATGGTGACCATACAGCCCAGCAGTGCTGGTGCCTACTGTGAGTGGGGACAGGGAACATGGGAGGTTACCCACAGGGGGGTGACACTGCTCCCAGTGTTCCCGGAAGGGTCACACATGGTGGTGGTCACAGTGTCTAACCCATCTTGATCCCCAGCCCCGAGCAGCACGACCCCACTGCGCATCGAGTCCTCATCCCTGTCATCCCCTGTGACTGAGGGACAGACCCTGGACCTCAACTGTGTCATTGCCAGCCCTGCACAGGCCACTGTCACGTGGTACAAGCGCGGGGGAACCCTCCCGGCCAAGCACCAGGTAGGGGACATGGAGCGGGGATGTCACCAAAGGGGGTGGATGGGGATGACACACAGCTCTGGGCAAGACCAGGTGGCCCATGCAAGTCCTGGGGACCCCATACAAGGTTGGCTGGTCCTGGGCAGGCCCAGGTGGCCCCATGACTACAGAAGCCCGAGTGACCCCAGGGAAGACCAGATGACCCCAAGGAAGCCCAAATGACCCCACATAAGCCCAGGTGGCCCATGCAAGCCCAAAGTGGCCCTGTGCAAGTTCAAGTGGCCTTGTGCAATCCCAGATGACCCCTTACCAGAGCTGATGGCCTCAGTGACCCCTGTGTCCCCTCCCACAGGTGTCCGGCTCCCGGCTGCGGCTGCTGCAGGTGACAGCGGCTGATTCGGGCGAGTACGTGTGCCGGGTGACCAGCGGGGCCACCACCAAGGAGATCTCCATCATGGTGACCATCCAGCCCAGCAGTGCCAGCACCTACCGTGAGTGGGGACAGGAGGGGGTGATGGAGGACTGGGGGACAGTGCCACTGTCCTTGGGGTGACCCTCTTGTCTCTGTCTCCAGTCGCTGGTGTCACCCCTCCAGTGCGCATCGAGTCCTCGTCCTCCTCCGTGGCCGAAGGACAGACCCTGGACCTCAACTGCATTGTGACTGGGCAAGGACAGGCCACTGTCACCTGGTACAAGCGTGGGGGGTCCCTCCCGGCCAAGCACCAGGTAGGGGACACAGAGGAGCATTATGGGATGGAAAAGGAATTTTTGGTGGTGTTGAGGGGTATATGTACCCGTTCTCACATGTGTCACCCCTCCAGGTGTCGGGCACCCGCCTGCGCATCCCCCAGGTGACAGCGGCCGATTCGGGGGAGTACGTGTGCCGTGTGACATCAGGCGGTGTCACACATGAGACATCCCTCATCGTCACCATCCAGACTGGTGCTGGCTCCTCTTACGGTACTGGGATGGGTGAGAGGTGACATAAGGGCATGGTGAGGACACAGTGGTGACCCTGATGACCCTATTGCCACCCCCAGCTGTTGGTGTCACTCCACCAGTGAGGATTGAGACCTCCTCTGCAGCTGTCACTGAGGGACAGACGCTGGACCTCAACTGCATGGTGGCAGGACAGGGTCATCCCCATGTCACCTGGTACCGGCGTGGGGGGGCTCTGCCACCAAACAGCCAGGTGGGACATGGGGGAGGTGGCTTTGCCCTGCAGTCCACAACCCTGCATCAGGTACTGATGTGTCCCCAACTTGTCACCTCCCCAGGTGTCAGGGACCCGCTTGCGCCTTTCCCAAGTGGCAGTGGCTGATTCGGGGGAGTATGTGTGCCGGGTGACCCTGGGGACTGTCACCCAGGAGGCATCTGTCATTGTCACCGTGCCCAGCAGCGCCGACACCTATTACAGTGAGTGTGAGAGAGAGGGCAGCGCTTGGGGACAGTCGGATGTCACCTTGGTGATAAACCTTCCCTTTCCCTGTCCTCCCCCAGCTTCTGGCATCTCCCAGCCCCTCCGCATCGAGTCCTTGTCCTCGTCCATCGCTGAGGGACAGACCCTCGACCTCAACTGTGTGGTGGCAGGGTCGGGCCCCACCACCGTGACGTGGTACAAGCGTGCTGGCTCCCTGCCCGTTGGCCACCAGGTAGGGGACAGGGGAGGGTCACCCTGAATTTGTCCCATTCCCTGCTCTACAGTGCTGACTTGTCCCCTAATTATCCCCTCCAGGTTTCAGGCACCCGCCTGCGCATCCCCCAGGTGACAGCTGCCGATTCAGGGGAGTACGTGTGCCGGGTGACATCAGGTGGCATCACGCAGGAGACGTCCCTCATCATCACCATCGATGACGGAGCTAACCCATCCCACTGTGAGTGCCACCCTCCAGGGGACAGGTCCCCACTGGTGTCAGGGACCACTGGGGCCATTCACCCTCAACCGTGCCCATGCAGCCACCGGCGTCACACCACCCATCCGCATCGAGTCCTCGGCATCCTCTGTCACCGAGGGACAGACCCTGGACCTGGACTGCGTGGTGGCCGGCCAGGGACAGGCCACCATCACGTGGTACAAGCGCGGTGGGGCCCTCCCAGCCAAGCACCAGGTATGTGGGGACACTGGTGGGGTGAGGGGTGGCGGTGGCTGTGCATGGCTGAGTGATGCCACCACTTTCTGTCATGATGTCCCCAGATTTCAGGGTCCCGGCTGCGGCTGTCGCAGCTCTCGGTGGCCGATTCGGGAGAGTACGTGTGCCGGGCTGACACAGGCAGTGTCTCCCGTGAGGCCACTGTTTTTGTCACCGTCACCTCCCGTGACAGCTCCAGCTACCGTGAGTGCGGCCACGGGGTGAGGGAGGATGCTGAGGGAAAATAAGGGATGTGAGTGACCTCGTGGCCTCTCTGTCCCTTTGTCCCCACAGGTCTGCAGAGTCCCATCATCTCCATCGACCCACACAGCATGGCGGTGGCACCGGGTGAAGATGCCACCTTCAAGTGCCGTGTCCACGATGGTGCCCGGCCTGTCAACATCACTTGGCGGATGGGGCCTGGCCAACACCTCCAAGGTATGGTGATCCCCAGGGTGGCCCTGGTATGGTCCCCAGGGTGGCCCTGGCATGGTCCCCAGGGTGGCTCTGGTGCTGATGGCTCCTCCTTGCCCAGACAATGTGAAGATCAGCGCCAATGGCTCAGTCATCTCCATCACTGACGCCCATGTGGGCAACCAGGGTGCCTACCACTGCGTGGCCTCCAACCGCTTCGGCATCGCCAGCAGTGTCGTCAACCTTGTGGTGCAAGGTATGAGGTGGCCAGGGTGGCCCTGTCCCTGTTTCCATGTGCTCCAGGTGTCCCCAGGGCATTGTTGCTCCCATCCCCATGTTCTCTGTGTGGTCCAGGTGCCATCAGGGTGGTCTCCCTGTCATGCTGGTGTCCTCCATGTCATCCAGATACCACTGGTGCAATAGTGTCCCTATCCCCATCTCTACTCCATGCTTCAGGTTGTCCCGGAGTGGTGGTGCCCATGTCCCCATTCTGGTGCCCTTCCTGGGGCCCCAGGAGTTGTGACGTCCTCATCCCCCATGCTGATGTCCCCCATGGCTTCAGATGCTCCTGAGATGTTGTGTCCCCATTCCCACTCTCATGCTCATTTCCTCCCATGCTCCCGATGCTCCCAGGGTGATGGGTGTCTCCATGGCCAGGCCAACGTCCTTCATGGTGATGTCCCAATCCCCACCTCGATGTCTTCCTCCTTCTCCAGGTGCCCCCACAGTGTCAGTGATGCCACCAGGCCCCGTGACAGTGAAGGAGGGCAAATCCCTGAGCCTGGAGTGCCTGGGCCGGGGCGAGCCGCGGCCGCTGGTGCGCTGGAGCCGGCTGGGCTCCCGGCAGAAGGTGGAGCACCAGACACTGCTGCACATGGACAGCCAGGCCATCCTGCAGGTGAGGGGGCACCCAGGGGCACCATGGGGCACCGGACAGTGCCTGGTGTTCATCCCCACCCTGTCCCCCCCCAGCTGTCACCGGCCAAGCTGGAGCACGCTGGGACCTATGTGTGCACGGCACACAGTGCCCTGGGCTCGGCCCAGGCACGGGTGGACGTCAGCGTGGAGTCGGCGCAGCAGCACCCCGGGGCCCCCGAGGTCACCGCACCATCTACCGTCACCGTGGTGGCCGGGGACACGGCCACACTGCACTGCATGGCCAGAGGTATGGGAAGCCTGGAGGACTGTGGGGGAGAAGGGGTTGTCCTGAGCAGTACCTGACACCACGGTGATGGGCACGGTGTGGTCATAGGTGACCCAGCACCTCGGATTGAGTGGTCGAAGCTGCGGGCACCCCTGCCCTGGCAGCACCGCGTGGTGAACGGCAGCCTGGTCATCCCTCGTGCCGCGCAGCAGGACTCGGGCCAGTACATCTGCAATGCCAGCAGCCCTGTCGGTTCCAC
>JACBWW010000073.1:497099-525385 GCA_020086605.1 Lanius collurio | reverse complement strand
GGAGTGATGGGATGGGGCCGGGTGGGAGCCTGAGCTGTGGTGAGCGTCCTTCTGCAGGTGTTCATGGGCTGCTCCTCCCCAGGAGGGGGAGTTAGGTGGTGGAAGGACCCTCCCAGGGGTAAAGAGATCCCCAGGCTGAGGTGGATCAGCAGGAGCCAGCCAGGATCTGAGGGGAGCATGTGGGAGGCGAGTGCTGCCCCTGTGGGGCTGTAGCTGGAGAGAGCCTGGGAGAGGGGCACAGCTTGGAAATGCACTTGGAGAGGTAATGGGAGGTTTTGGAGGAAGAGTTGGGGCACTGGCACATGTTTCCTTGGGAGGGTCAGGAGGGGAAGGAAGCCAGCCAGGGACACCAAAGGGCAGCTGAGAAAGGCCAAAACCTGGGGTTTTTTTTTGAGAGGAGAACCAGGGTGGGAGAGAAGGGCCCCGAGCTGGGTGTGGGGAAGCTGTGGAGCATTGCTGGGATCACCCAAAGGGCATCTTCTCATATTTGGGGTGTTTTTACTTCTCACCTCTGATCTGAGCAGGGATAGCTGCAAAAACAAGGATCAAGTGGCTCGAAAGCTTCACAGGAAGGTTTTTATTCCTTCCAGAATCCTGGGAGGAGCAGGGCAGAAGTCAAAGCCCCCGGCAGGGCTGGCAGGGAGCCAGGGCAGCTCCCGCTGTGCTCCCACACCAAGGGCCTCACGCTCCCTTTAGCCAAATTCCTCTGTTTCCCTTAGTTCTCCTGCCTGGTCTTTAGTTTCCATGCAGTGCACGGAGCCTCGGCGCAGCCTGTGTGCAGGGCTCGGGGTAATTAGCAGTGAGTTAGTGACAGGGTTGGGATTGTGCTGTGGTGGATTGTTAATGAACTTGGTTTTCTCTTTCAGGATGCCCAGGAGTTTTCCAAACTGTTCATGTCCCTGCTGGAAGATACTTTGTCCAAACAGAAAAACCCAGATGTCCGGAACATCGTGCAAAAGCAGTTCTGTGGAGAGTATGCCTATGTCACGGTGTAAGTTATAGTTTTGTGAGGACCCTTTTTGTAAATATTTAAATTTTTAGAAGGATTTGGGAGGGGGAGATCCCTCCTAACAACCAGAGCAGGCAGTTAAGCTGCTGCAGAAACACTTTCTTAGAAATATTTACCTTTTCCTTTCCTGTTCCTGTGCATGTGGTGTTGCTGTGACAGTTCTCCAGCTGCTTTTAATAATTTAATGGGAATTTACCAGTTAAACCTATAAGTGAGCTAATGGAGTGGCAGGTCCTGCAGCCAGAAAACAGCATCCTGGGTGTTGTATTTTCATTCTCAGAGCTATGAATTTCGCCTTAAAAATAATATAAAATGGTGCATGCAAGTTGTGAAACGTCCCAGAAGGTGCTGTTAAGCTGTTGAAACCTTCTCCTGGAGTTTTTGTGCTGTGGAGATATGGATCCTCTTAGCCCTGACTTCACTTTTTCTCCTGGTTTTATTCAAGGAATATTTTACTAAAGGCTGGGGAGCCCCAACATGTGAGCCATGACCTGTCCTCAGATAAATTTTTGTCTTCTTTCCCATCCCAGCTGCAACCAGTGCGGCAGAGAATCTAAACTGGTGTCTAAATTTTACGAGCTGGAGTTAAACATCCAAGGACACAAGCAGTTGACAGACTGCATAACGGAATTCCTCAAGGTATGAGCTCGCTGGGGCTGGAGTCCTGCTATTTTTAGCAAGGAATTTCAATTCCTTCCTCCAATTCACAGCCTTCGAGGTCGATGTCGGAGCGAAGCCACTGACTTGGCTCGGTGAAATGCATCCAAGTGAAAATGGTTTTGTCCCAAAAAATGAGGATTGAGGCATGGAGCAAGGAATGGTTCCATGATATCACATGCTCCTGTTATTGCTTTAAAAAGCACTTGGAAGTTTCATTTTTAGTTAAAATACTTTGCTGGGAAGGTTAGGGAGAAGTCTCTGCCTGCTTTGTCACGGATAGCACTGGGAGAACAGCTGCTTTCTATGTTTTCTGTGTCAGTGCTCATCTGCATAGCAACAGGAGACATTCCCTGCTGAAAAATGTGCTCTCAGAAGTACCAGAGAGCTCCGGGAATAGCTGCAGGAACAGCTGCAAGTGCTCTCAATTCAGCTTGAAAATTTGCCTGGATCTGAAGTTCAGCTCTGGCACACTAAGGTGTGGATTCCACTCAAATTATTTAGGACAGAGCTAACCTGAACCACTTCCCTGAGGTCCTTGGTTGCTGGTGCACTCAGCAAACCAGTTGCCCTGCCTGTAAGATCTGCTATGGAAAAAAAACTGGTTTGGGTGCACACATTAAACTCCTGAATTGGTGAACTTGACATTTGTCTGCTCCTCCTTCACACAAACAGCCCTGTGACGTTTTTTAAGGGGGTTGGAATTTTCCTCTGGCCTAATCCTGCTCTTGGATCTGCTTATGCAATGAGTGACTCTTGCAGGGTGGTTTTGGGTGGCTGAGCAGAGGGCTGTAGTTTCCAGGCTAAAATGTGGCTTTACATTAACTGGGTCCATGTGAACTCATAAAAGGAGTGATTTAATTATTTTCTTTGGTATAAACCAACTCAGTCAAGCAAGGAGCAAGAGTAAGAGACCTGAGAATTTGGAATGGGGCTTGATTCAGTCTACAATTTGCCTTAAAGTGAGAGCAGCCTGCTATGGCCATGCTGTAAAGGGCAGTTATTAGTGTGTCTTTAACTCAGAGAAAGATTTGGGAAGCAGCTAAAAAGAGACTTAAATAGTTAAAATAACTTTGGTGCTTCTCACTCTCCAGCTGTTGAGTAGCTCAGTTGCCTTTTCAGTGCTGACATGTTCTCAAGACCTTTCCCTCTGCCTCTCCACACTCAGGAGGAAAAATTAGAAGGGGACAATCGTTATTTTTGTGAGACTTGTCAGAGCAAGCAGAACGCCACAAGGAAGATCCGGCTGCTCAGCCTGCCCTGCACCCTCAACCTGCAGCTCATGCGCTTTGTGTTTGACAGGTAAGTGGGAACCCCTGGAAGATCTTTGGGAAGTCACCTGCCCTGCTCTTCCTGCTTTATTTTGAGGGGTGTTGGGGTGTCTGAGCCTCTCTGGTGATGTTCAGGGGAGTTATTTTGGGATGTGAGCTGTTATTGCTGTGCCCTGAGCCGAAGCTTTGCCTCTGCACAGACAAACTGGCCACAAGAAGAAGCTGAACACCTACATCGGCTTCTCAGAGCTGCTGGACATGGAGCCTTTCATGGAGCAAAAAAGTGAGTTTAAGGGCAGTTTTCTGTTACCTTTTCCTGTTGCTTCTTGTCAGATCTCTGTAATTCTCTTTAGGAGGAAATTCCTCCCTGTGGGGGTGGGGAGGCCCTGGCACAGGGTGCCCAGAGAAGCTGTGGCTGCCCTGGATCCCTGCAAGCGTCCAAGGCCAGGCTGGATGGGGCTTGGAGCACCCTCGGAGAGGGGAAGGTGTCTCTGCCCATGGCAGGGGTGGATCTGGACGGGCATTAAGATCCCTTCCAACCCAAACCATTCTGGGATTCTGTGGTTCTTCTGAATCCTCTTTTTGATTGAAAATTCAGTTAAGAGTTGTTTGAAGCCCCTATTTTAAACAACATCCCTGTTATTAAGCCACAACCCTCTTAGCAATGTCCTGAAGATCTGTGAGTTCCAGTGCAGGCTTTGCTGCCTGGTGAAACCATGAAGTTTTAGGCCAGGAAAGACGAGTGCTGCTGGCTGCAGAGCTGTGTGTAAGTGCTGCCTGCCTTGCAGATGGTGTGTACGTGTACGAGCTGAGTGCTGTGCTCATCCACCGTGGAGTAAGTGCCTACTCTGGGCACTACATCGCCCACGTGAAGGACCCGCAGACTGGCGAGTGGTACAAGTTCAATGACGAAGACATTGAGAAGATGGAGGGGAAGAAACTGCAGTTGGGGATTGAGGAAGATCTAGGTAAAACCTTTCAGTTGTGAGTGCCCTTTTAAAATAACTCTTTTCACCAAAACCACGGGCGTCCCTGGCTGCAGCCTTCTGCTCCTCCCCAGAACGCTCCTACATGGGCTGTCATGGCTTGGAGGAATGTGGGAAACAGCAATCCTGGTGATTGCAGCCAGATTTGCTTCGTTTCAGCCCCGTGTGAGTGTTTACACCTCGTGATCAGCTGCTCTAGTATTTCTCTGTCTGCCACATGGCAGATAAGACGCTGATAACGCGGGCAGCAGGTTCCTATCAAGGAGCAACAGGCGAGTGCCACTTCCTTGGAACAGATAAAGAGAATGCTTTCAGTTTCCTTAACACATTATGGTTCTATTTCCACTGAGATGTTTTACTTGGAGGTAGTAAAAATTATTTTGATCCAAATAACAACTTGGAAGCTAAAACTGCCTTTTTACTCTGAGCTTTTTCCTTGGTGCTTTTCTGTTTTACTGGCTTGTCACGTGCTGCCCAGATCACTGTGGTCCTGGACTGGATTTCTTGGAGATTTCTTGGAGAGCTTGGGCTGAGGCTGGACCTGTGGATTTCTCACTCTGCAGTCAATAAATAAGAGCAGCTCAGTGTTGAGCTGGCATTTGGAGTGAACTGGTTTTGTAGTGACTCAGTGTTCTGTAGTGCAGGAGCTCACAGGAAAACCAGGGAAATTATTAAGAAATTTGCTTGCAGTGCGAGCAATTCGTTCCCAGGAATTCTGGCCCACCTGGATGCTTTGCTGTGGTTGGAATTTATGGAATGTTGCTTTTCTTTAAGGCATCTTTAGAGAAAAAAACATCTGTGGATTTAAGTGCTGCCTTGGTTTGGTATAATGGGATGTCAGCCTTCTCCCATTATTCTCACCTGCATGATGCTTCTTGAGGTGCTGGAATGTGTCCAGAGGTGGTCAGTGGAGCTGGGGAAGGGTCTGGAGAACTTCTGAGGAGTGGCTGAGGGAGCTGGGAAAGGAGCTCAGCGTGGAGAAAAGGAGGGTCAGGGGGGACCTTGTGGCTCTGCACAACTCCCTGACAGGAGGGGGCAGCCAGGGGAGGTTGGGCTCTGCTCCCAGGGAACAGGGACAGGAGCAGAGAGAACAGCCTCAAGGCTGTGCCAGAGGAGATTTAGGTTGGATATTGGGAAAAATCCTTCCTGGAAGAGGCTGCCCAGGGCAGTCATGGAGTCCCCATCCCTGGAGGTGTTCAGAAGCCATGTGGATGTGGCCCCTGGGGACAAGGGGTTAGTGCTGGGCTAGTGGTGGACCTGATCATCTTGGAGGGCTTTTCCAGCCATAGGGATTCCATGATCCTGCCTGTGCCAGCAGCTCTGTCCCGTTCCAGTGGCTCCGCTCGCTCTCGGCTCAGGCTGGAGCTGGCCGGACATCTAGTGGTGTGCAGGGAAACTGAGCCCTGAAAGGCACCCAGAGCAGTTCAGCCTTTGTTTTTACCCTCCCCACTCACCCAGTTCAACAAAATAAGATGCAAATAAACTGCTGTGACCTCAGTTTTACAAAGTTTTATGCTTAACTGGAAGTAAATGTTCTTATTTCTTGTATTTCAATTCAAGGCTGTTTGGAGAATAGAAGTAAAGTGTGTTTAGGAGCCTCTCTAAGCTGGGAGCTCAATATTTGTATCAAATTTTGATGTAATTTACCTTTTCTGGGCAAAACTGAGGCCTTGCTTTGTTACAAATACATGTAACAGCAGGAGAAGGTCAGTAACTTAAAGTGAAGGTCTGTAGAGGGGAGAGTCTTGGCCATGCAGATGGGAACACTTTAGAAAATTCTTGGATAAATTGCAAGTAAATAGAGTCTGGGAAGTCCCCTGGATGGTGTGGGGGGAAGGGCATATGATTTTTTTCAGAATTTGGGAAAAAGAAACTTAATAATTCAGTGGTCCATTGGAGTTTGACTTATGGAATGGGAATGTTTTAATTTTTTTCTTTGCTTAAAATGGTTTGATTTTTGAAACTGCAGCTGTAGATAAGTGTTTTCCTTGCTTGAGCATCCGTCTGGAAAGCTCTTGCAACACAACTTTACATCCCCCACCAGCTGCTCCAAAACAACCCTTTCCATGGCTCTTGGCTTCCTAAAAGCTTTGCTGTGTTTTTTTCATATCCACAATCACCTGTAAATACAATTTCCTTCCCTGAGGATTCGACTCTTTTCTTTGGAGTCAGGACACCAGAACAAGAGGCAAAAGGGAGAAAGGATGTTTTTCCAAGAGTGGCTTTTGGCTCAGAGAAGTTCCACTGGGGAGGGAAGAAAGGCTCTTGGAGAAGGGAGGTTCAGAACAGGCTCCTAATTTTAGTCCCTTTGATTTACCCAGAAAGGCTGGAGAGATCTGGGGCTTTCTTTGGAATACAATTCTGAGTCATGCCAAGCCCAGTGCTTGGCACAGAGGCCTGGCACAGGGAAGCTGACTGGGTGGCAAACTCATTCCATTAGTGGAGGATCAGGGAAGGAGCTCGTGTGTTGCTGAGGTTTTGCCTTTTGTTCTCACAGCGGAGCCATCGAAATCCCAGACCCGTAAGCCCAAGTGTGGCAAGGGCACCCACTGCTCCCGCAACGCCTACATGCTGGTGTACAGGCTGCAGGCCCGGGAGAAATCCCTCACAGTCGAAGTGCCAGGTGAGTCCCTCGGGCATCCCTCTCATCCTGCAATGCTCCAGGTGGGCTAGGAGTTGGAATTTTGCTTGTAGGCCTGTTTTGGGGTTAGGAACTTGCTAACCTCTGCTCTGGTGCCAGGCTGGGAGAGCTGAAGGCCCCAGGGAGATCTTAGAGCCCCTTCCAGTGCTTCAAGGGTCTCCAAGAGAGCTGGAGAGGGACTTGGGACAAGGGCACCCAGAGCAGCTGTGGCTGCCCCTGGATCCCTGGCAGTGTCCAAGGCCAGGTTGGACATTGGGGCTTGAAGAAAAAGGGGATAGTGGAAGGTGTCCCTGGGTGAAACAAAATGATCTTAAGGTCCCTCCCAACCCAGCCCACTCCATGATTCCATGATTTTTGACTGTTCTCCATGAGCCCCAAAGGTGCCATGTGGCACCTTGGTGTCTTGATCAGTGAAACCCACGGATTTTCCCAGCAGCTAATTATCATTAAACTGCTGATCCCTCCCATGTGTCCACTCAGACATTGCTTTCTTACCCAACTGGCCAAGCTGGGAAGGGGTCAGGAGGAGATCATCCTGCTGGGATTCGCCACTGGGATCCTGCTTGCATTCCGAGGGTGCAGGAGAACAGTGTGGTTAAATGTCATCAGCAATGCACGAGGAGGTGAATAATCCTGACAGATGTCAGGTTCCCTCTGTGACTGCCTCAGCTTTGCCACAGCAGGAACAAATGACATGAAAATAAAAGGGCTCCAAGCCCCGAACGGGAATTTGGGCTGAGCGCCTTCGTGTCATGCTTTAGAATTATGGAGATGCCAGAACTGCCTGTGGGTTTAATGTTTCCTGTTCGGCTGCTCCTTGATTAGAAACACTAATTAGGCCCCTGGTGCTGATGTGCGTTCCCCCTTCACTCCTCTTCTGTGGAGCAGAGATGTTGGATCCCTTTAGATCCCTGCAGAGGGGGTAAATCATACACCTTATTCCCCCCTAATAACACCCCAAACCTTTTCCAAGCCCCCCCTCTTTAAAACACAACCTCCAAGCCATAAAACTTCAGGAATTAGCACTAATTTCTGCCTGGATCTGTATTTTCAGCCTGTTTCCTGAGCTTTCTTGCTCTCCTTTTCCTCCTACCCCTCTGCCCAAAACAATAACTCAACAAAAACCTCTCCACCCAGCTCCAAATTCCTGCACAGCCCCGCGGTTGCCTTTGTTTCCTGTGGAATCCTGCCAGGGAACAGGGAGTGAAGGGCAGCAGTCAAGCTCTGCGGTTGTGGGGAGGTTTCATGGAACTGTAAATTTGAGGCATTTTGCTTTGATGCTGTTAAAAAGCGGCTTTTCCGGGACAGTGGAGAGACGTAACTTAGCTCTTACCTCAAGGAGGTCAGGGTGGTTATTTTTTAATGCTGGATATTCTCCCAAGGTGGATATTTTGGTCAAGAATTAACCTTTTTGCAGATATTTTAGCTCTTCAAAATAATTCTAAATAGGAAAAGTTCTCAGATAAGCAGAGCTTCCCCCCCTCCCCACTCCCTCCCACCAGCCCTGTGAGGGAAGTGGTTTATCTTCTTTTTTCCCTGCTGAGGTTTGGTTTGTTAGGGGTTTTTCCATCAGTGGCAGCAAAAATCTGCATTTCCCTCACCTTTCTGTGGATCTGCCCTGGCTAATCTCACATCTCCTGAGGGCTCTTTGCCCTTGGGTTTGCAGCATGCTGGATCGCAGGTCATGGCAGGCTTCGGGTGTATCCACAGGGTGAAAAGCTTTTGTTTGCCCCCATCAGTGATGAGGCAGGACAGAGGAGCTGCACTTAATGTAGCAACCAACCCCAAGTAAATTATTTTCTTAGGTGCAAAACTTTGCATTTAATTGTCTGCAACCGTCAGTATCAGAGGGAGCAACATCCGCGTGCTTGGCTTGGGAAAAGACCTCGCCCGGCAGGGCTGCGGGAGGGAATTTTTAGGTTTGTTATCCCCAGATAACCCGTGGTAATTAACATAGCTGGCATTTTCCCTTCAATTCCTGGGTTTTTTTTTCCTTTCCTAGCTTTTCTGCAGGAGCTTGTAGAGCGGGATAACTGCAAGTTTGAGGAGTGGTGCAACGAAATGGCCGAGATGCGCAAACAGAGCGTGGCCAGAGGCAAGATCAAACACGAGGAGGTGAAGGAGCTCTACCAAAGGTTACCCGCCGAAGCTGGTCTGTAAGACATTGTGGAGTATTGCTGTAGTAGAGCTGTTAAGCTTAGGAATGATTTGTGACTAACCCCCAAGTGCTGTGGCCTTGCTGTAAGGCATTCCCGCGGCCCTCTGGAAGGGGAGAGCTTCATGCATGCTTACATTTGTTTTCCCTTGCTTCTTTTCCTGCCCTAACCTATTTTTCTCCTTTCTTTGCTTATTCTCGTGGCCTCTGGCATCGCTAATTCCCTCCTGCTCCTTCCCCATCCGTCAGCCTCATGCTTTGTGACTCTTTTCTTCTGCCTGGTGAGCAGCTCAGCTCGTTAGGAGCATCGAGGCGGAATAACTGCCTGCTCCCAAATTGCCAGCTCACAGCAGGTTTGGGAGCTGGTGAGCCCGATCCATCAGCAGGTAACGGGCTAAGAGAATGCCTGACCTCCAGCAGAAAATTACTGGATCCATCCCTGCCAGTACTTCCTTGCTCTGTGTCTCAGCTTTGTAGGGACTGGGGTTAAGTTTTTCCTCCTTCTCCTTGAGTCTTGTTGCCTCAGCACACAGAGTTTTATTTCCCACCTTGTTTTATTCACCCATCTTCCTCAAAACTTGCTCTATCCATCCAGCCCAGGGAATTTGTCTCTACTCTGTGCCTCTCCTAAAAACTCCAGGATAATTATAATTGAAGATTTAAAAGTGGGTGTAATTGTGTGGCCTGTTAGAGAATTTACTGGTTAGCTTTTATTATTTGGATGCTCAGAGTCCACCATGAGATTGGAGCAGCCCAACAGCAAACTCTTGTTCCTGTAACCATCTTCATCTCCAGTTTGGAAATGCAGGTGCTTAACTCTGGAGCAGGAAGGTGTCACAGCTCCTCATGAGCCTGAGCAGCACTTGGATGTCACTGTGAGATCAGAGTTGTGCTGGAGGGATGAACCTGCCGTGAGTCACTCGAGAAAAGGAGCAGCAGCACAGTTCCAGTGTGGTTTTCCTCATCAGGAACAGAAGAGTTTGCTTTCGGCAGTTCTAATGTAACAGAGGAATAAATCTCAAAAAGATGGTTTTTACAAGTGCAGGTGAAGCTCTTCTGCCCCAAGTCATAGATGACAGGACCTAGAACTTTGCCCTGAGGCACCCTCTGCCTGCTGCTGGCACAGCATGGGCACAGCACTTCCAGCACAGCTGGAGGCAGCATCATTCCAGCGCTGCTTCAGGTCCTGTCTCTCTGGAGCTTGGGGCTCACTCTGCAGCTGTGCAGACACGTTTTCTGCCAGCTTTGTGGAGCCTGCCCCAGAAAACCCTTCTTTCTGGGGAAGGCGGTTTCATCCCAAACTAGCAAACCAGTTCTGACAGCGATGCAATTCTCTGGAGGTCACGGCTGCGGAGGGCGTTGCGTAAGATGAAAACACTGTGGATTGAGGCTGTGGAGGAAAAGAGGCTTCACAGAGCTGCAGTGCAAGCTGGAGACACTGTGTTTTCCTGTCTTCTGTATTTTCCTCTTGCTTCTCTGTTGCTCCTTCCTAGGAAACACGAAGGATTTGTGCTCAGTTATAAATGTCACCAGCGTGTGCATTTCCCTGTGGTTTCAGAGCTGCCAACGTTGCAACACAGAATGGGTTTTAATTCTTCCTAATTTTCTCTTAATTTCGGAGTCATCCCACAGAAGAGTTGTGTAATGATACTATGCCTCAGTATTGAGATACAGGGATTTCACCCCAAACTATTTCCCTGCTCACACAAGCACTGACCTGCTCCTGAACCTCAGCTTTGTACTTCTCTTTAGGCAAACAAGGGCAAACCTGCTGCTCTGATTCAGCAAAAAATCCAAGCAAGTTTCCACTTGCACTGTAAATTTTTTAATTTTCTCACTTAAAATTGTTATAGACACTGAAATTTTGGGTGCTGAATGGACAGGGGGAAACCCTGACTTCCTTTCTGCTGTTGTTGCCTTTAATTTTCAAATTACCGCAGTGAACTCCCTCTGTTGTAGAAAAAGCCTGTAATGTATGATGATGATTTAAATATTATATCAGTCCCTTGATGGATGATAGGAAAACCTTCCCCTTTCCTCGAATGCTCTCCAATAATCCCCAGAAGGTTTGAAAGCACTACCATTGCTCCTTGGAGCTATTGCATATTGATTGCTGAATCCAAAATGATTTACACATCTTAATCTCACGTAGCTCCTGTCTTCTGAATCTGTGACACTGAGATCAGAATGGGATGGGAGAAGCTGGATTAGACCTTTGAAAACTTGTACCTCAGAGATTTAATCAACAGTGTTTGCCTGTTAATTTTTTAAGAGTAATTATAAAATACCACCTGGCATTGGAGCTGACATGTATGGTCTTGCTTCTGTTTGCGGTTTCTCCACTCCCAGGTTCCCCCTATGACTTCATCTCTTTGGAATGGCTGCAGAAATGGCTGGATGAGTCCACTCCTCCCAAACCTATTGATAACACAGCCTGCCTGTGCTCCCACGGCAAACTCCATCCTGATAAAATATCCCTGATGAAGAGGATATCAGAATACGTGGCCGACTTCTTCTACCGGCGATATGGAGGAGGGCCCCGACTCAACGGTAATATCCTCTCCAAGTCTCCTGGGATGTGGTTTGGAGCCTTGTTCTGGTCCCAGCCCTGTTTTGAGCCATCCTTTATCATCATAACTTTATTTCAGTGCATGTCTTTAGTGCTGCTTTATTTCCAGGAGATTTTTTTAGTATCACTTAATTCTGTTACCATTTCCCAAACCCATTTAGGGTGATCGCAGGGTCTGCTTTGGCCCCGGGCTCTGCTCAGGGAAGGGCTGTGCCTGGAGGAATTGCTATGGAGGGATGGGGCACTTGGCTTAGGAAATAGAATATTTGCAAGGTTTGAAGGTGATTCTAGAAAATAAAACTTCCACATGCACCACTCCAAACTCTTGACAATTATTTTCTATGCCTGCAGCACCTACAGCTCCTGTGTGGGCTGGGTCTCATGGAATATTCAGGCCAAAAATATCCCTTCCTGTCTGTCACCTCATCTGAGGGAGCACTTACCTGTTAGCCTGCTCCTGGTGAAGCACCTACCACACATTCTGCTTTTCGAGGTCAGCCCAGCCCCTCCAGGCGTTGGGCATCCCCTCATCAAGCCCCAGATTTCGTTCCTTTTAGGAAGTTGCTCAGTAACTCCCACTGAGACGAAATTAGCTCAGCTCCTACTGGGAGCTTGTAGGGAAGAAGCTGCTTGTGACGCAGGCAGCCTTTGTGGGGAAAAACAGGGCAAGGTTTATTAGTCAAGTGGAAGATTGCCTGAAGGGTTGTGGGTTGAGTATGGCTGGCAGGGAGGGAGGGAGGGACGGGTACAAGGATGGATGGACATGCTGCTTCCCTTCTCCTCTTGCTCCAGGATGAAAATCTATAAAATACACGCCCAGCTGGAGGATTTCCACTCCTTTGGTCAAGTGCAGCCTTGCAGGAGGGTGGTTTTTCTGGGCTGAACTGGCAGAGTGCTACAATACAGGTGTTTTCCTGGCATTTCCTGCCTCCTGTGGCTGCGTGCTGGGCTGCCCAGGCTCCCTGAGGCTACAGGCTGTGGGGACCAGGGGCTGTGAGAGCAGAGCTGTGAACTGGTGGAACAGATCACACCTCATTTGACCTATTTTATGCTTCTTTAAGCTTCAAACATGGCCTGATGTGGCTGTAAGCCCCGGGATTTCCTCCTTTACACGTGAAATCGCCCATCCTGAGGCAGCGTAGTGGGTACACACCTGTCTGAGGGCCTTCAAAACTACCTGTGCAGTAAATTATGCAATAAATAGTGTAAAAACCTGTGTTTCTTTTCTCCTCACTGCAGTCAAAGCACTTTGCAAGGATTGTGTGGTGGAAAGGTGTCGAATCCTGCGACTGAAGAACCAGCTGAACGAGGACTACAAAACTGTGACCAACCTGCTGAAGATGACAGTCAAGGGGTATGGAAGTCCCAAATGCTATCAAAGATGCTTTTTAGAAGTGCTTGAACAGCTTTTTCCTAAAGATTTCCCTGTTTGGGCTCTGAAGAAGGGAGCTGTGATTTTTGGGGTACCAGTGCTGTTGTCTCCCTGCAGGAACGACGGGTTTTGGGTTGGAAAAGCATCCTTGAGGAGCTGGCGGCAGCTGGCTCTGGAGCAATTAAATGAGCAAGATGAAGATGCAGAGCACAGCAATGGAAAAATGAATGGAAATGTACAAAACAAAGGTATTTACTCCTGATTTCCTCCTGATTTCTGCTGCTGTAGAGACTCACCAGCTCTGCCTGATCCCTCCTAAGAAAAGACACCTCAGGGGTTTCTGTAGCTGTTTTGTTCCCCTTATATGAGTAGGGAGGAAAGGATAATAAATAAAAAAGTCCTTCATTTAAGGAGCTTTTTCTTTGCTAAGCTTGGAAACTGCGGGGTGATCTTCATGCTGGAGAGCGAGATGAAGTGATAAGTGGTTTTACAAAGCTGTGTGAAATTGCCACCCCAGACACATGATCTTTTCATCCACTTTTCTCTGAATGAGAGAGCACAGGGAAGGAAGAAATGTGAAAATTACCTTGGAGGAGGGATGATGATGATGTTTATTGTAAAGGTTGAGGGATAAAACAGCACAGCTGATGCAGCAGCACTGGTAAAACACAGCCCAGGAACAAAAATCATGAATTACGCTCCATTCTGTGCCCATATCATGAGAATAGATGGAGGTTTTATTTGCCTTCTGCTCTTTAAGTGTTTGAAAATTCTATTTTGTTGAGCTTCTTTGAACTGGGTAAGAAGCTTGTTGAAATGAAAGTGGGAACGATTGTTCAGGGCATTGTTCTTGGGCTGGAAGGCTGGAGGGCACCTCAGCCCCCTGATAAGGGGGAGCACTCATGGAGGAAAGGGTATTTCTGAGTTACCACTCCAAGTTCCTCAGGGTGACTGATTCTCAACAGGTTGCAACTCCCAGTAGTGCATCTGAATTACTCACGAGCCAAGTCTCTCCTTAGGCAGCTCCTTAGAGGCTCTTGCTGACACGTCACTGTCTTGATGATGCTCCATTCAGTGGCCAGCGCTTGATTTTAACTAATTTGGAGATTGATGTAGGGCTTGTCAACCCCCTGGCAGGCTCCCTCTCAGTTTATCAGGCAGCATCTGGTTTAGATCAGGGCTTTTGCCAGGAATTGTGCTCCCTTTGCTCTTACCTAGGCTTGTGTTTAGGTTAAACTCAGAGATGTCTGGGAGCAGGGAACCCCTGTGGTGTTGCAGCCCTAACAAATGCATCCTTTGTAATCTCACAAAGGCCTGGCTTGTGCTCCATGCACTTCAAAGCCCTCCTACGTGGCCTGGAGGCTGTAATCCCGCCTGCCCAGAGGCCAAGTCATCGGAGAATAACAAATCTCCTTCCAAATTTTCCCTTGGGTGAAGGCCTTTGCTGTAATTTGAAAGGCGACCGCGCTCCTTTCCCCTAAGTTTTTTTCCTTGGGAGAGGAATTCTGTTCAATCCTCTTTTTTTTATTTTTTATTTCTTAATTAGATGAATCAAATGAAGAGAAGAGGGAGGAGGAAGAGGAGTTAAATTTTAATGAAGACATCGTTTGCCCACATGGTGAGTCTCTCTGGGGGATGGAGCTGAATATCTCCCTTGTTGCCCACTGCTGCACACATTAACCTTCTAGCCTTTGCTCTAGCTGTGACCAGCTTGAGGAGTCACTGCACAAATGTGTTCAATTCTCATTTTCCTGGTGTTTTTTGCTCTCAGAAGTTTTACTTGCAGGCAGACTCTGTAAGGACTTGGCCAGGCAGAGCTGTCAGATGCTGAGCTTCCCTTCCTGCATGGGCAACACCAAAGCTCTGCAGCCATTTGGAAACTCTAAAAGCAGTAAGAGAGAAAGAGGTGGTGTAAATCAGTCCAGGTGGGAGCTGGGAGTATCCATTTAATATCCTGGTTTACATTAAAACAGGAGCACTCACCCAACACCTGGGCCAGGACCACTCCCGGGTATCGATTTCCCAACCTGCTGTGCTTTGGTGTCTGGTTACGTACGGTTTTGACCTCATATCAGTTGTTTTGCAAGTGATGCCTCATTAGCTGCATCCTTGGCTACCCTGTTGTTTAAATCTCACTTTTTAAAGCTTATGTTCCTAGCCATAAAACCCAGTTTTACTTAAGCACCCGTTTGGAGGTATCGGTTTGTAGGGACACTTCATCTTATCTTTATACAGAAAGAAAAATCACATAAATTATCCACACACCTCCTGTCATCAGGGCTAATCAAGGACCTCAGGGCTAATCAAGAATCTCACTTCCAAGCAGTGTTTAAGCACTTTTTCACGATTTTTGCTGTTACTCAGAGCCTTGAACGCTGCATTTCCCATTGCCTCGAGGCTGCTGCTGTTCAATAAATGCATGGAGCGTGGGGATGGAACATTTATGGAGCCAGACGTGACAAAAAATAGGCCAATGGGCCTTTGGAAAACGTATGGTGTTAAATTGCTGGTTGATCTGTGACTTGGGGTCATAGCAGAATAAATAATACTAAATAAGGGGGCTGCTGGCAGGGCAGGTTTTGTTGTCTTGAGTTAACCTCTGATTACTCATAGAAAACAGCCTTCCCACCTTGAAAAATTCCCTCTGGTGTGGATCAGCAAATCTGTAGTCTTGTTCCTATGGCCTTAATTTTGTGGTGGAGGAGGTTCCTGCCTCCATGGTAGGCTCTGGAAAAGCCAGTGCTGGATCTGGGAGGGCTGGCTGGCCTCCAGGAATGCCACTCGGGCGTTCCTTTCACAGCTCCTTTTGCATCCTTGCTGCAATTCCTCTCTCTCCAGTAGCTGCCTGAGCTCAGTAAATAATTTTTTCCAGATACCAAGTTAAGCCTTCTTTGATGTCCATGCCCAAAACATGTCCCTGTATGGTGGGAGTGGGAAGCAGGGTCAGCAGTGGTTGGGATCATCTTCCAGATGGCAAAACACTTGTTCCCTGCCCACCCAGAGCTGATTTTTCCACCTCTTTCACTCACCCTATTAATCTGTTTTCATTAATCATGTGGTGTCAAGGCACTTATTTGTACAAGCTCCTTTTTTCCCCATCCTCGCTGCTCTGGGCAGTATCCTGGGCCTTGTTGGATGGAGCTCAAGTGGCCAAGTGCTGCAGCGAGGCCCGACCTTTGTTTATTAGAGGAAGAGCAGGAGGGGAGCATTGCTATTTTTCTCTCTTCAGGGCTGGCCAAATTCCAGGCTCAGCTGGAGCGAGTCCGTGGGCCTGAGGAGCTGCTTGTCATGTTAAAGAGCTGCCGGAGGGTGGGGAGGAAGGAGTTTCTCTGCCTCTCCTCTCTCTGCAGCTCTCCAGGCTATAGAAAAGCAGATAATAAGGGATTGTGCCCTTTGGACACGACAGTTGCTGTTTTCCTCCCCTTTTGCTGCTGCAATCCCACCGAGGCACGGATATTCCCAAATCCGGTTCACATCCCGGTGTCGCAATGGCCGTGCCTCGTGTTTCTCCCTGTGCCTGCACAGGGACTTCCCAGCTGCTGTCTCAGAAAGAGATGTGGTTGTGTTTTCCCCTTGGCCACCCTCAGCCCTGCAAGTGGGCAGCTGCTCACATCCCACAGCCTTCTCCCATTTTTCTGAGCCTGTTTATCTTGGCCAGCACGTGTCATCACTGTGCACGTGGTGTCCCAGTGCTGAATGGGCCTCCTGCTTCCATCCCTGAGACCACAGGCACAAATGGCTCCTGGAAAACCCTTGCTGGGATTTTGGAGCTGCCTGAGCATCAGGGTAGATAATCCTGATATCAGGATAAATAATCCTGATGGATAAATAAATGTTCTGGGGGGTAGCTGATAAATCTTGCTTGGTGTCTTCACATCCATTTATTCCCCAGAGCAGATTTAGGGTGCAAAACCTGCCCTTTCCACATCTTCAGGTGCTTGGATAGGGCACATGGAACTATATTAAGATTCTGCAGTGGGAATTTGGAATTTTCAAGCATGTAGAAAGCACCTGGCTTCATGGGACACAGGGCTGTATCAGCAAGTGGAGTCACCATGAGGATGTAGCTGCGGATAGCCAGGATCAGAAACCAGTAGCCCTATGCCCTCTGGCTTTTCCCAACGTCCCTGCTTGTGTTTGATCAGCTGCTTAGGCCATGGTCTTGGAAATCTAAAGGATATTTTTATTTATTTACTACTATTATTATTATTACTATTATGATTCTCTGTCTAAAGAAAGCACAGACGAGTTGAAGGTGACTTTCCTGGTTTTTGCTGACGTGGTGTTGGCTGATGAATGTGTAGATTTCTTCCCCGCATTTATTCCTTGTAATCTCTTCAATCAAGGGCTGCAAAACATCCCTGAGTGTGTTGTGACCAAAGTCTTTCCCTTGATTCTGTCCCTGCAGGTGACCTGTGCATCTCCGAAAACGAGCGGAGGGTGGTTTCCAAGGAAGCCTGGGAGAAACTCAAGCAATATTTTCCAAAAGCCCCTGAATTCCCAAATAACAAAGAGTGCTGTTCCCAGTGCAAGGTATTTGCCAAATACTCCCCTTTTATTGACTGTAAATACTGCTTGTGTTTCTGGTTTTCCTTTTTAACACAACCCTGTGCTGTGGAGGAGAATAAAGTCACCTTTAGTAGCAGCTGGGAACGGGGACTGGGGTGTAATTAACTGTTTCCTGCAGATTTTGGAGCGTGAAGGGGAGGAAAATGAAGCTCTGCATAAGATGATGGCCAGCGAGCAGAAGACGTCTCTCCAGAACCTGTTCCATGATAAATGCAGACCTTGCCTGGGCAGCTGGCCTCAGGTAGGGAAGGAGGGGGGGTCAGGGAATGCAGCCAGGCTCAGGAGAAGTTCTTATTGGCTTTAATCCCTCTCCTGCCCAGAGCAGCTGTGGCTGTCCCTGGATCCCTGGGAGTGTCCAAGGCCAGGGGCTTGGAGCACCTGGGATGGTGGAAGGTGTCCCTGCCCATGGCAGGGAGTAGCAGGAGATCCCAAGCCAAACCACTCCATAACCGTTGGCTCAGTCTGTGCCAGTGGAGCTCTCGTGTGTTGTGCTGAGGTGTGACTTCCCTGGATTAGCTGTGCTGGCACAAAGCCCTGAGGAGCCACAGGAATGGCTGGTGTGCCAAGGGAGCTGTGGCTGGGCCGGACTCAGGGAGATGACAGTGGCAGTGTTGCTGTCGTGGTTGTGTCCGTCCCTGGAAGGACAAAAGCGGCACAGCTGCTGCCCCCTGCTCCCCATCAGCCTTCCCATGCAGGAGGATGCTGGAACACACTTGGGGTTTGTCCCACCACCCTCTTTTGCTGCTGGTTGGGCAAAATTCAGTGTGCTCCAGCATCGTCCTGTGTCCCAAAAGCTCAGGGAGCTTCCCAAAATGCTGAAGCCCTTCAGAGAGTGGCGATGGCTGTGCAAACCCTCTCCAAGCAGCCTCTCCAGGAATTCCTGGGGATTTGAGGTGCCCAGAACAAACTCTTGGCTCCAGTCCTTGCCTCCTGGGAGTCTCGTGGTGCCGATTAATGATTGATTCTGCAATCCTGCCAAGGAGCTTTGGCAGGTGGCTGCCTCCATCCCTTGCTGCTCCACCTGGGAATAAACACTGAGGCAACACAGATCTGTGGCTCAGAACCAAGGAGACCCAAAAGGGTTTAAAAGGAGTTTTCCTTTCATGCTGAGCTGGAGAGCTCCAGTTCCTGCCTGTGGTGGTTAAGGTTGTATCTGGTTGGATTTGCTTTTGGAGCTGGAGAATGGAAAGTTGGAGCTCATCACTGTGGGTAAGAAATAGGAGGGTCTCCACCAGCAGGGCTACATCCTTCTTCCCTTTTAATCCTCCTTTCCCTTTTAATTTCCCAAGGGAGCCTCATAGAAGAGAGCTGAGCATCTTCCCCTCAAGCCTTCAGAGTCTTGAGGTTTGGAGAGGAAAACAAGTAGAGTAAAAAGCAAGCAGAAATCAAGAGATGAAGTGAAATGAAAAAGTTTATATATATATATACACACACACATATATATTCCTCAAGTGTGCTGAGTTTTCCTGACGAAAGATAGAGTAAACTCTTAAATCTGTCTTAGGGAAAGGGGTGAGGATATAGGAGAACATGGAAGTAAATTTGTCACACAGCTCTTGGGGTCTGGGTGGTTTCTTGTCCAGGAGCAAACAATTTAAAGGAAGATTGGGACAAAAACCCACAGATTGTCCCAAAAACACTGCCTCAATCAGTGCTCAGCTGTGGTTTTGTATCCCTTCTGGTGCCAAAAGGAAAAACTTGTGGATTTTGATGTTGGAAGTGATTGAGGGATGTTGGGGTGGTCTCACCCCACACTTGTTGGGAGTGCAGGGATTCACCAGCTTCAGACCCCAAGTACCCAGCAGGAGAAGTAGTGCTGGGGAGTCCTGGCTCCTCCAGGGTAATGCCCTTTCCCACTGGGAATTAAAGGCAATTGGATCAAAAGCTCAAGTAACTTCATAATAAACACAAGATTAGCAATGGCAGTGCTTAGTACCTGATCCCAAATTATTTTCCTTGGCTTTCGCAGCCCACTTGGATGAAGTTGTCATGGTAAAGCAGCACCGAGGTCTCAGAGGGAGTGAGTGCTGCCGAAAAACCGAACAGTCATTGTTGGATTCATTAAAAAGATCCTTTTCCCTCCTCTTTTCCCTCAGGAGACGGATGAGCTGTATATTGTTTCACAGTTCTTTGTAGAAGAATGGAGAAAATTTGTCAGGTAACTTGGCTGGAGGGTTTTGGTGCTTTTTATCCCTTATTTTGGAGGCTGTTGATAATATTTTGTAAGTAATATTTTGCTTCTGACACCCAGCACAATGAGCTTGTGGAAGCAGGGGAGCTGATTTTTGCAGGACTTGTATCAATTGTAAGACACTGAATTTCCTTGTTTGCTGTGTGTTAACCAGATGGTCGGATTAGCTGGTAACCTGATTAGTTTTTTCATCTGTCTGGAGCTGTATCCCAAAGGTCACCGCTCGGGCTGGAGATGGAAATCTCTGCTGGACAGAGTCCCTCTGCACTGCAGAGGAATGCAGATCTGATTTCCTCATCACGAGTAGTTACTATTCCTTTTTGGAATGCCTTGGTTAAATACTCACCTGTGATTTCTTCCTGGCTTCTGGGGGTTTTGGTGGGGTAACCTGGTCCAGCTCTCTCAACCTCTGCCCTCTTGCAGGAGGCCGACGCGCTGCAGCCCCGTGTCCTCCATAGCAAACAGTGTCCTGCTCTGTCCCCACGGGGGGCTCATGTTCACTTTTGCTTCCATGACCAAAGAAGACTCCAAACAGTGAGTTTCTTCCCTTCAGACACTTTCCTTTTGCTTCAGGAGCTTCAGGAGAACATTCCCAAAGGAATGCTCTTGCTGCTGAGCCGCAGCAAGATGAGGAGCAAATCCTTTCCCTCAAAATTAACAGCAAGGCTTTCTCAGAGCCACCTCAGCCTTCCTGCAAGGCAAGACCTTAACTGTCCAAGGATGCTGGGTCACGAAAAAAGAGCTTCCTTCAGCTTGGTTCATTCCTGACAATAACCACCCTGGATTTGGCCAGGATGCAGGAACATCCTGCTTTCTTACAATTTGCTTTCTGTGAGCCTTCCCCCCGGAGCGCTGCCTGCAGGGCTGGACTTCATGCTCCACAGCCTTGCTTCTGCAGTGATGCAGCACTAAAAGTAGGAAATCTTCCACTCCTTTCCTCCTCCATCCCTCCCTCTGGCATGGCGGGAGCACAACAGCGTCACTAATCACAGGCTGCTGTTATCTGGGTGTACCGGCCCTCCCGTGTAGCTGGGTTTTGGATGGATTTTGCAGTTTTTCTTTCATTGACAGACCCACAAGCCAAAGAGGGAGGGTGTTTTGGGGGCTTAGGGCTTGGATTTTCCATGTCATAAAGCACCTGCCTGTTCCTTTGCACAGTATAGCTCTGATATGGCCCAATGAGTGGGAGAGGATCCAAAAACTCTTCGTCGTGGATCACGTCATCAAAATCACCCGGACACAGGCGGCCGGGGCTGACCCCGAGAGCGCCCACTATGCCTCTGAGCCCCGTGAGTGACTGCTCCTGGGGACAAAAACTTCAGTCAGAGGGGATCAGTGGGAAACACAGAGCTTGGCAGATCCCCCCCTGCAGAGCTGTGTCCACCTCTGGAGTCTCCAGCACAGGAAGGATGTGCCGCTGTGGAGCCACTGGAGCAAGTCCAGAGGAGGTCACAGAGATGCTCCAAGGGCTGAAGCCCCTCTGGAGCCAGGCTGGGAGAGCTGGGGGTGTTCACCTGGAGAAGAGAAGGCTCCAAGGAGACCTCAGAGCTCCTTGCAGGGCCTGAAGGGGCTCTGGAAGAGCTAGAGAGGGGCATGGGACAAGGGATGGAAGGACAGGACAAGGGGGAATGGCTTCCCGCTGCCAGAGGGCAGGGTCAGATGGGGTGCAGGGGAGAAATTCTTGGCTGGGAGGATGGTGAGGCCCTGGCACAGGTTGCCCAGAGAAGCTGTGCTGCCCCATCCCTAAAAGTGTCCAAGGCTTGGAGCAACCTGGGACAGTGGAAGGTGTCCCTGCCCATGGCAGGGAGTGGGATGAGATCCTGAATGTCTCTTCCAACCCAAACCACTCTGGGATTTGATGTGATTCACTCTGGGTTAGCAGTGAGAGGCCCTGCACTGGGGCCTCTGAGGAGCTGGAGTAATGAAATCTTTTCTCCCGTGGTGTTTCCCCAGAACTGTGCCCCGAGTGCCGGGAAGGGCTCCTGTGTCAGCAGCAGCGGGACCTGCGCGAGTACACCCAGGCCACCATCTACATCCACAAAGTGGTGGATAACAAAAAGGTAGGGACTGCTCCCCATCCCTGCTCAGCCTGGCTCCAGGCACCCCAGAAATGCCCCAAGGGGGCTGTCACAGCTCCTGTGTCCCCACGACTGGTGGGGATCCTGCTGGTCCGTGGTGGTGAGGGCAGAAATCCCCTGGCTCTGCAGCTTTGGCAAAACCAGCAAACTGGGACATTCTGGCTCTGAAAATTCCATCTCCTCGAGGATTCCTTTTGCCAAACCAAATCCTTTGTGTTTTCAGGGATGCTTCCAGCTGTTTTCTCTGTCTTAGCTGTGTTCCCAGGCTCTACCTGCTCTCCTCCCCCTCCAGTATTTGTCATTTCCTTTCTTCTTACTCAAGTGACATTTTTATTGCTGGATAGAAATGAGCTCTTCGCCTCGGCACTGGTGAGACAGTGAACTTGGAGATGGTTTTCAGGATCCTCTGAAGCTGGGAATTTTGTTTTTACTGATCTTAAGTGTCAGGATCAGCTCTAGAACTAGTTTTCCAAGTACCCAAAAGCTGCTTCTGGTAAACCTCCCCGCTTAAGGCTCTTAAGGAGGGATCCAAGGGTAGGCGAGCTCAGATGAAGACAATTCCTGCACCTTTGCAGTGTGGGGTGGGTGTTTTTGGCCTTTCCTTGATTTCCACCTCCCTGCCAGTCCCAGGGAGGCGCTGGAGTCCGAGGGACTGTGGGGAGCTGGAGGCTGGATGGGTTCCTGCCTTGGTTGTGAGATGTGGATCACGCAGCACCGTCTGGAGCCATCAGCCACGGGCTTTCAGCCTGAATCCCCAGCCTGAATCCCTCTTGGCTCTGGTGCAGGAGAGCGTTGGGTGTTGTGTTTTTCTGGCACTGGACAGGACTGTGCTCACACGTGGGGCTGGCAAAAAAACAGGGGAGCTATTCTTTGTGGAGCAGCTGGAGCTGGAGAGAGGGGGCGAGAACGTGCCCACGAGATCCCCCAGTAGTAGGGCAGCCTGGGCAGGATGGGAAGCAGCAGGAATGCTGGCCAGGATCACTGTCGGCAGCTCTGGGAGCCACTGTACCCTTCCTGCTGGGCTTTGCAAAATCAGGGAGTGTTTCCCAGCCCCTCTCACCCTTTTCCTCCCTCCTCTGCACCGCCTCGTTCCTCCTTGGGGGAGATGATGCTGCAGAGAGAAACCTCATCCGGATAAAAATCATTGTAGGGTGGCACTGCTGGAGTTCAGAGGGCTCTGGGGAATGTTTGGGAGCTGGAATTGCATCATTCATTGTAAATACATGATGGAGAGGAGAGCTCTTGGCATCCAGAGCTCCTGGGCTCCTGCAAAGCCCAGCTCCAGCCACAGCAGAACTGGGAATTTGCATCCAGGCAAATCTATGCCTGGAGTGACTTTCACCGACCTGAACAACCTTTTTGTTTTTGTATTTGTGTAAATCATTTAGATTTCATTTAGTTACAGCCTCCAGCCCCATAAGTGATGGTGCTGAGTGTCCCTGCCAGGCTGCTGCAGGGACACAGAAGTGTCTTAACTCACAGAGCAGACTTTCTCCATGTTGAGGCTTTTGTAACACCCTTAGATAAAGCAGCTGAAGGGAAAGGAATCAGTCCAGGGCTTGGGAGACTTTCCCTTTGCCTGGAGAGGAGGGCAGGAAGCACCTGCAACTCCACAGAGGGGCATTCCTGAGCTGAATCCCACGAGGTTCCACACAGCTGGGGAGAGTGGAGGAGCCTTTGTAGAGCTCACAGAGCAGCTCCTGGGGCTATTCCTGGGCTCTTTGGATGGAGGTGGCACCCAGAGGTCTCTGGGAGCTGTTTGCAGTGGTGGGACAGGCTGGCTGGATGCTGTTTGTTACGGAGAATAATTTTTATGACTCCAGGTAATGAAGGACGCGGCTCCGGAGCTGAACGTGAGCAGCTCGGAAGCTGAAGAGGAAAGGGAGGAAAACAAGCCAGAGGGGGAGCAAGACCCCGATTTTAACCAGGTAGAGATGAAAAATCCCATCAGGTTCCTTGATTTTTGTATTATCCTCTTGAGTCAGCATGATGGGATCACCACCCTCCTCCTCTGTATATCGCTGGTAGCAGAAGAGTGTCTTAAATTGTGATTTGAATGGTCAGACCACACAGTGCTGGGTTTTGGAGTGATTAGATGTGGACAGAGATTCATGTGCATGTGGGAATCTGCCCCACGCTGGCATTAGGAGTAGGAGCTGAGGTCTGAAGGCAAATCCTTCAGTTGCCTCCACACTTACATGCTTTAATTGGCTTTCCAAGGGGTTTTCCATCGCTTCCTGCCTTCCCGTGCACAACTGACTCACCCAAAACCCTGTCTGGGATCTGGGAGAAGTTGTGTTTACCCCTAAACAACTCAATCTCCTCATTTTCTGCCTCGGATCCAGGCCAACGGCGGCACGAAACGCCAGAAGCTCTCCCACCAGAGCTACATCACTTACCAAAAACAGGGAATCAGGAGGAGCACGCGGCACCGGAAGGTCCGGGGGGAGAAAGCACTGCTCGTGTCAGCCAACCAGACCCTGAAAGAGCTGAAAATCCAGGTGAGGCCGGCTCTGCTTCCAGGAATGAAGAAGAAAACACAAAATGAGGAGTGCAGGGGGAGTGTCTCAGCCCCCAGGAGGTGGGGATGGGTGCTGCTGTGGGAATCCTGGCCGTGATCCCAGGGTGAGGTGTCCTTGTGCCCCCAGATCATGCACGCCTTCTCGGTGGCCCCCTTCGACCAGAACCTGTCCCTGGACGGGAAGATCCTGAGCGATGACACGGCCACGCTGGGCAGCCTCGGGGTCATCCCCGAGTCCGTCATCCTGCTCAAGGTAACGGCGGGGTGGGATTTGGGAACGCTCTGAGATCAGTGAGGGCCACGAGGAGGGTGTGGTGGTGTGTGTGGAAGCAGGGACAAATGGAGTGAGCTCCTCGTGCAGCTCCTTGGAGGACAAAAATCTGTAATTTTTTGTTTTAGGGAAGGAAAATCTTTAAATTTTTTTGTCTTTGTGTTTTGTTTTGGAGGAGGAAAATCCTTAATTTTTTGTTTGTTTGCTTGTTTGGAGGAGGAAAATCCTCTAGTTCTTTTGTGCTCTGTGAGGAAAGTCCTTGTCATTTCTGTTTTGGAGGAGGAAAATACTTCTTGGGGTTTTGTTTTGGAAGATGAAAATTCTTAATGATTTTGTGTTGGGGACAAAAGTCCTCATTGTTTTTTGTTTTGGAGGAGGAAAATCCTTAATTTTGTTTCAGAGGGGGAATATCTTTAGGTGTTTGGGAGGTTTTTTGGAGGAGAAAAATCCTTAATTTTTTGTTTGGGAGGAGGACTGTCCTTTTCTTTTGGAGAGGGAAAAGCCTTAATTTTTTTTTGTGTTAGGGGAGGAAAATCCTCATTGATTTTATTTTGGAGGAGGAATATCCTTAATTTTATTTATTTTGGAGGAGGTAAATCCTTTTTATCTTTGTTGTGGAGGAGAAAACCCCCTGGTTTTTTATTTCCAAGAGCGCTTTGTAGCTGATTTGGCTGCTGAGCTCTGTGGGTGCCAGCCCAAAACACGACTCCACCAGGGAGTGAGTCCTCCCTTCGAGTTCCCGCTGCCGAGGGCCGCGTTCCCTGCCCCTGGCCTGAGCAGGCTCCCCGGCTCCGTGGGCTCCTTAATTCCCTGCTCCCTGTGTTCCCCAGGCCGACGAGCCCATCGCGGATTACGCGGCCATGGACGACGTTATGCAAGGTGAGAGGAGGGGCAGGGCTGGGCTGGGGCTGCCCCACGAGGATTTGGGTGGAAAGGTGGAAAAATGGGGATTTGTGAGGCTCCTGTGATGCTCAGAGCGACTTCTAACGCCTCCCTTCCCTCTCCATCCCAGTTTGTATGCCTGAAGAAGGATTCAAAGGTGAGTCCAGGTGTTTTCCCCCCTTTGCACCCCTCACATGGATCCCACCCCATCCCATCTCCCTCCTCATCTCCTGGTGGTGTCTCTCCTTCCCAGGGACTGGTTTACTTGGCCATTGATGGTTTTCCAAGAGGAGCGACCAGAAGGGAAGAGGATTTGTCACATGGTAGGGCATTAAAAGAATAAAAGCAGGTGGATGCAGTACTTTTTGACTCTTCCAGAAGGCAAAAATCCATCATGAGATGTTTGCTCCCCAAAAAAACAAAACAAATGCCTTATGTCAAAGCAGATTGCACTGAAGGACATCCGGCTTCAGGACAACGTTCCCGGGTTTATTTAATAAGGAAAAGGAAGGTTGGGAAGTTGAGCAGCAGTTGGAGTGTTTGGGACAAGGGGTGGCCCCGTGTGTCCCCCGGCCCGGCTGCACAGGGTGGAGATCCAGTAGATCCAGCCTATCCTGATCATTCTCCAGGAACTCTTTAGGATAATCCAGTCTCTGGTCTACTCTTACGCTTTCAGTCCAGCATGGAAGTACAGGGATTGTGACTTGGTGAGGAATGTCTAGCGCTTTCAGACAACAAAACTTCATTTATTTAACCCGAAATGGAAGCTGGGATCTGCCTCCCAAACCCTCCCAGGGGCTGGGAGACGCCCCCTCTCCGCACCCCTCCGACACCATTCCACACCTTGGACGATCCAATAACCACCTGGCTCTGGGAACTGTGGGGTTTTTTAGAAGTTTGGGGTATTTTAATGACTCTGGAGAGCATTTTCCTCCAGTATGACACTGCTGGGAGTATTCCTGGCTCAGGGCAGCTGGAGCCAGTGAGGGGGTGCGGGTGGGTGCCATTTCCCATGGGAACATTTTCTTACCCCTCTCCTCATTTTTCAGCAATGCACTAATTTTTTAATTTTTTTTTTTCCTAACATCTCTCAGCAATGTTTTCTCCCCATCAATATTTAGCAGGAAATAGTATCCCACTTTCAGACTGATCCACATTGGGCACTCCAAAGGACCTCCTTAATAGAGATGCTCTTCCTTTCCAGCCTTTTCCTTTGTTTCTGCAGAAAAGTTCAATGCAGAGATCACATCAGTTTTATTTTTCCAAGGTTTGCAGGAATTTGGGGTGCAAGAGGAGGGTGGGAGCCACAAATTCCATCCCCAAAACCCCACCAGTTTTGATTTCCAGTGTTTTATTTCCACTGTTTTATGCGAAGAATTCCAGCTGCTCTTTGCCCAGCTCCCTCCTCCCTTGTCCCTGCTGGGTTTGAGGGTGAAGCAGCAGCATTTGAGGGGCTCTAAAGTTCCTAAGAAGTGATTTTTTTGGGGCAGTTTGAACCCGTGGATTCTTCCCAAGGTACAGACATCACGAATTCCATGCGCTGAAGCCACAGAAGGTTTTTCTTCCCAGCCTGAAGCACTCGCTTGTGTACATATTCCTTGGAAATTCCATCTTTTCAAGTTGCTGTTAATTTTTTTTAATGTTATATATAAAAAAGTCTCTTCCTTGAGCTTATACTGTTGTGGGAAGGGATCCCGTGGGGCTGTGAGGGTGTTCCAGGGCTGTGGCAGTTCCGGCAGCGCCGGATCCTATGGAGGATGCAGGTGCAAGGTGTGAGCCAGGGCCCCGTTCCTGTTTTGTCTTTTATTTGCAAATATTATCGGATTAAAGTTGTCATTGGAGCTGTGGCAGCCTCGTTACGGTGCGAACACGTGGGCCGAGGGTGTTGGAGCAAGGTGGAGGTGATTATCCCATAAATCCCACTTGGAGCTGTCCCAAAAAGGAACGTGGGCGCTGCAGGATGGGATGGGAGCAAGAGGGACCCTGCTGGAGCAGGAATTTCCCCCTCCTTTGCACAGGGAAGAGGTTTTATGGAGCTCGGGAACTGCGTTTGGTGGCCCTGGCCCTGTCACATCCACCCCTGTCCCCACCGTGGTGTGTCCTCGGGGGCTCCCTGCCCCTCCTTGGGGTGCCCCGAGCCAGGGTCTCCCTCTGGGCCCTTGGGAGAGGGAAATGGGTGCTGGAGGTGGAGGAGGAGAGCGGCCTTGGTGTGCTGGGTGACCCCTGGGTGCCAGGGAGGGATGGGGGCAGAAGGGGCCTGGGGGATGGGCACTAGGGAGGGGAGGGGACAGGAATGGGGCTGGGGACTGCGGCGGTGGGGGCCACCCTGAGTGAGAGAGGAAGGTTGAGGGGTACTCTGGGTACCAGGAATGGGGAATTCGAGATGAGGGGGTTCCTGGGGTGCCAGGGATGGGGGTTATGGGTGGGAAGGGGGGAGGCTGCTTGGTCCAGGCGGTCCTAGGGCGAGGCGTGGGGGGAGCCGAGTGAGCCGAATTTGGGGGGAGATGCAGGTGATGGGCAGAGCAGTGCCCGGGTGCCAACCGCGGGCAGGGAGATGGGCATGGCTCTCGGGGGGACAGGGAGGCGTCTGGGGGGTTCCCCGGTCTGCAGGGCCCTGTGCGCCGGGGAGAGAGGGGACACCCCGGGGGTGACATCAGGGATGGAGAGGGGGATCCCCAGTTCCGGCTCCCAGTTCCCGGTGCCGTTTCCCGCTGCCTGTGGCCATTCCCTGGTGCGGTGCCCGGTTCCCGGTGCTGGTGCCCGGTCCCACCGCCCCCGGAGGGGCCGCCCCGCCCCGCCGCACGTGACGCTGCGCGGTGGCAGCGAGCGCCGGGGCCCCGCTCGGCTCCGTTCGGTACCGGCCCCGTTCCGGGACCGCCCCGGCCCCGCCGCCCCCGGTAAGTGCCGCCCCGCGGGGACCGGGCACCGCGGTCCCTCCCGGAGACCCCCGCCCCGGGATGTCCCCCCATCCCCGCCGCAGCACCGGGGGGTCCGTCCGCCCGTGACCTTCACCGCTGCCGGTACCGGGGGAGGGGATGGGGGGGGGGCACGCTCCGGGCCTGGGGGAGAAGCCCCGGGTTGGGAAGGGAGGGGGGGATGAGTCCTCCCGGGGGC
>JACBWW010000073.1:476995-487116 GCA_020086605.1 Lanius collurio | reverse complement strand
ACGTGCAAGGCGCTGCACACCGTGACAGCTCAGTGACATTTGCACTCACACACTGACATTTGCACTCTCAAGGCACCTTTTGCTTGGCTCAAGCAGCATCTGTAAGTGCACAGCGACCCTGGCACAGCAACATCTGCACGTGCAAGGCACTGTGCCCACTTGCACGGTGACATTGGCACAATCACAGTGACACTCCCAGCACGTTCTGCACACCCAGCGTCCCTCTCCCTGCTCAACCCTCACCCCCCCAGCACCCTTCGAGCTGCACAAGCCCCTTTCCCTGGCGACCACACCTACTAATTACCCCCCTAATTACCTCACCCCAAAGAAGGGAGTGTGTCCCAGGGCGTCCCACCCCTTACATCCCGCTTTGCTGCCTTTACCCCCCTTCCACAATCCCAGCCCCTCCCAGTTCTTTCCCGGCGCAGCAAATTGGTTTAACCCAAAGAATTTTAAAATACAATAAATGACTGAGGAGACAACAAAACCCAAGTTTGAGGACAAATTAACCCGAGGAGTTAATTTTTTTCCCATCTTCGTGTGATTTCTGCCTCTTCACACACGTGACGAGTTGGGCACCGGGGTCAGTCCTCAGCCAAGGGACCGCAGAGGCATTTTGGGACCCAGCCCCATCACATTTTGCTCAAAGAGGGGGTTTTATCCACCGAGGCTCCAGCTGCCATCCCAAATCCTGTGGTGGGTTTAGGATAGGCCAGGGAACGCTGCTAATTATAGGGAAGGAACCTTGTATTTACAGAGGCAGCTCCCAGCACCAAACCGCCGGCGGCCGCTTTTGCTCCGCTGAGTCTCTCTGTTCTCTCTCTCATCTTTCCCGGGTGCTGCTGTCCACAAAAAAATAAAAAGGGGGGATGAATTAAAAATAAATCCCCCTTGGTGATTTGCAAGAGGCACTTTAACAGAGGAGGAGGAGGAGGCTGAGGAAGGGCAGGAGCAGGGGGGTGGCGGGACGGGCGGCAGCGTTGCAGTGGCCTCGGTTGGAGCCAATGCAGGCGGCGTAAGCCATGGCGTGGGGGATGTAGTTCTGCTCGTGGACCCCGTGCAGCAGGTGGGCCATGGGCCCGCGGGCAAACACAGCCACGTCCTCACCGCCGTGGGTCTCCTGCCGCAGCGGCACGGCCGACTGTGCCTGGTAGTCAGCGTGGGCTGGGGGAAAACAGCACAAGTGAGAATCGTTTAAGAACCCAGCTCATTTTAGCCAAGCTGGGATGATTTTAAGGGCTTTTGGCCCAAAATGTACTCACCAAAATCCACGGCAGAGACGTTTTCTCGTTCGCCCGCCACGATTTTATAGCCAGGGCCGTTGCCATAGAGGATGGAGGTGAAGGGTTTGCGGTCTACGTCGCTCTGCATTGGGGCCAGACCTGGTGGTGTGGCACGATCAGTGGGATGGAATCTCCCCACTGTGTCCCCAGGGTGCCCCCAAGCTGTCCCCAGCACCGTGGCTGGGCAGGGCTCACCAAAGATGGGGTTCCCACGGGGAGTGTAACCGCCGAAGGTGAAGACGTGCGAGTGGTCGGCAGTGACAACGCTGAGCGTGTCCTGGGTGGACGTGAGGCGAGTGGCCAGCCCGATGGCCCTGTCCAGCTCCACCGCCTCGTGCAGTGCCTGCTTCGCCTTCCCCTCGTGGTGCCCGTGGTCGATGCGGCCACCTGCGGATCCCGGCACCGCTCGGCATTGCCCTTCTCTTCCCAGCCTCGCACCCCGCTTTATTCCCTTTTCTGCATTCCCCCATCACCCCATTTATCCCTCCTTTTTAAATCCCACATCCTCCCTTTTGCACCCCCATCAGGCTCATTTCATCCCCCTACTCTTCATCCGTTTTAGCACTCCGCCTTCACCCCTCTTATCCCCCCCTTTTTGCACCCTCATTGCCCCTGTTACCCCTCTTTTTGCACCCCCCATGACCCCTTTATCTGTCATTTGTGCAACATCCGCCACCACCCCCTTATCCTCCCTCCCTGTCATCTTTTTTTGCACTCCAATCTCTCCATTATCCTCCCTCCCTTTTTGCACCACCACCCTTAATCTCCCTGGTTTTGTTCTCCCATCACCCTTTTGCAGCTTCCTGTCCTCACTTTTTGTACCTCCCCTTTATCCAATTTCCCGCCTTTCTGCACCCTCTTTTGCACCTCATTATCCCCTTCCCCCCACTTTTTGTATCCCCATCACCCCCTTTATCCTCCTTTTGCATCCTTCTGTTATCAAATACTCCCCTTTTTGCACCCTCATTACCCCTTTTTTGCACCCCCATGAACCCCCCACCTTCAACCAGGAGGAAGAACCCTCGAGGGTTTTTCTGGAGCATCCTGATGGCCACGGAGACCATCTCGCTGAGGGATGGATCTGTCTCGTTGTTCCTGTCCAGCTCGTACACCATGTCCCCCGGCTCAAAGAGGCCTGGGGACAGGAACACTGCTGGGGACATCCTTTTCCCACCAAAAGAAAAAAGGGGGAGGGGGGGGGAACAATTCCTGCTCCTCGTGCTGACTCAAGTGTTTCACACACCACCGGATCCAGGAAGATTAGATAAAAGCCAGGGAGTAATCCCAGCCCTTCCTTCCTTCTGCCCAGCTGGATTCCACATTCCAGAATGGAATGGGAATTTCACTGCTGACAAATAAACTGCATCCCTACGAGGGAGATGTGTTCCAGGGTGGGAGTAGCAGCATCCTTGGGATGTAACAGCATCCTTGGTGGGCAGCACATCCTTGAGGGCACACCAGCATCCCCAGAGTGGGGCACCAGCATTTCCAGGGAAATTGTACCATCTTTGGGAGGTACCAGCACCCTGGGGACAGCAGTAGCACCACCCTTTGGGGGTGTAACAGCATCACTTTGGGGTACCAGCATCCCGAAGGGAATAGGAGCATTTTGGAGGCTACCAGCATCCCCAGGACCAGATGCCACCATCCCTTGGAGGCAGCAGCACTCCTGGGAGGATAACTGGCCACTGCAGCTGCCCCATCATCCCAGGACAGGCCAGGGGTTCCCTAAAGCACCTAGCTGATGCCAGGGCACCCTTGGATGCAGGGACTCACCCAGCAGGAAGTCGACGCGGCTGAGGTTGAGTGCCAGCAGCCCTCGCCGGTGCCACACGTACTCAGCAACCTGGGGACAAAGGACAGGCGCTGTCACCACCCCATCGCCTCTGCCGTCCCCGTGGCCACTCCCCAAAGTATTCCATCCCCCAGGAATGGCTCTGTAGGGCTACAGCAGGGTGATGTGTGTGCACCCCCATCCCCTGAGGAGTCTCTGTCACCTTGCCGGGGGGCTTGGCATCCTGCCACGCCTGGACCAGGTTCCTGCGGTCCAGACGGGTGCCCCGATGCTTCTCCTCGTGGGGATATTCCACATCACTGACATTTTTGGGGTACATGTATTTCCTCCCTCCGCCCAGGATCACCTGCAAAGGAGGGGAGGAAATGTAGCTTTAAACAATTTTTAATTATTATAAATTTCCCCCTCCGGCTGGGGTTTAATGGGGGAAGACCCCGAAGGGGCAGAGTGGGATGTCCAGGAAAGCCCTGGCGTTGTGGGCAAAAACACCCGAGGAATTTCACCTCGCTCAAAATAACCCTGAATCTCTTCCTATTAATTAAAACCCAGGACAAAAATAACCATTTCCAGCAGGGATTTGGCTTTCTGAATATTTTTTTTTCCCCCATCTGTGGGAAGGATGCTCCACATCGGGATCCCCACATGAACCCGCTGGGATGGAGCCCCATCCCGCGACTCTCCCTGTTTGCTTTGGAGTCTGATTTATTTGGCCTCTGTTATTTATAACCTAGAAGAGATTTTATGGGTTTTTTGTATTTCCCCCCCTCATTCTCCACGTAGAAGGTGAATTATAAAGCTGCAAAACACCAACGCCAAAATTATTAACAAAAAAAAGGGAAAAAAAAGCCTTTTCTCCACTATGTAATTATTTTCAGCCTGGGACAGAGTTAAAATTATATTAAAGGGAAAAAAACAGCAAAAGAGGCTATTAAAGAGCTAAATAACAGGCTGGGATGTTTTGCTTTGGGGCTATTTTGAAGGACAGAAGAAGATTTATTTACAGTGCTGAATTTCTTCATAAATCCACAGCAAGAAGCAGAACTGGAGGAGAAAGGATGAGTTTTGGGTCTGGGAAGTATGGGAAGGGAGGGGGCTAAGATGGATTTGTGGGTCTGGGGCTTGGTCCTACAGGTGCTTGCAGTCCCAGACCTGTGTTTGAGTGTCCTGGTCCCATGTCCACCTGAAAGTGCTGGTACCCCACCCGTGGTGGTCCTGGTCCTGTATCTGATGAGGGTCCCAACTCTGTACCCATGGGTGGTCCTGGTCCCCCCTCTGCTGGGGGCTCTGACTCTGCACCATTGGGTGGTCCTGGATCTGCACCCATGGGTGGTTCCAGTCCACCATCACACAGGGATCCCAGCTCTGGGTCCCGGCCCCATATCTACCCACAATCCTGGTCCTGCACCCATGGGTGGTCTCAGCCTCACATTTTCAGGGGTGGTCCTTGTCTTGTACCCACTCACAGTCCTGACCCTGCACTCCTTGGTGGTTTCAGCCCAACATCTCCTGGGAGCTGTGGCTCTTCAACCACTGGTGCTTCCAACCCAACATCTCCTGGGAATCCTGACTCTTCAACCCTTGGTGGTCCTGGTCCCACATCTACCCACAGCCCTGTCCCCACCCTTGGGTGGCTCCAACCCTCACTCCAGGACTGTCCTGGTCCCATCCCCACTGACTCTCGGGTACATTCCTGGTGTCCTCAGCCCTACCTCAATGTCAGGGATGTTCTCCACCAGCTGCCGGGCGATGTCCTTGCAGCCACCCTCCAGGGCATCCGGGGGCATCTCTCCATCCGAGTACCAGTCACGGTTGGCAGAGTGGGCGTAGGCAGCGCTGGGCGTGGCATGGGTCACACGTGTGGTGGTGACGATGCCCACGGCCTTGCCTGCACCACCAATTCAGGGGACAATGGTGAGAACACCCCAAACCCCCTGCTTGATCTCCTGCCCAGGTGTTCCTCAGCCCTTCACCTGCATCCTTGGCCCAGCGGAGGATGGAGGTCACCTCCTGGCCCTTGGTGGTGTTGCAGCGGTCCCGGGTGACACCGGCACTGACCCCCAGTGTCCCCTCGTTGGCTTTGACCCCACAGAGGTAGGCGGTGGCTGTGCCTGCACTGTCAGGCACCTGGGCATTGGTGTTGTAGGTCTGGAAGGTGGGAGATGGACAAACCACCATAGTTATCACCTCCATCACTGTCTCCACCACCACCAGTACTGCTGACAATGCTGTCATCCCCACCCTGGGGCTTCCCTCCCTATGCTGTTTTGGGGCACCAGACCCCCCATCCCACCTGTCCTCCTCTCTCTTTTGCCCTTTGCCCCCATTTCACCCCCTGCTCCTTCCACTGAGGTGGCACTTCCCCTCCCTCACTGCATTTTGCTGCTTTCAGCCTTTTTTCAGCCCATCCTTTGGCAGGGAGAGAGAAGCCACTCTCTCACACACACATAGGCATCCCCACGGGGTGAACAGAGGTGGCTGCTGACTTCCAATTTAATTATTATTTTAAAATGTTTTGTTCAGCAAAACAACCCAGGCGAAGCAGGGGGGTCCCATGGCGTCCCGCAGCCGGCGGGCTCCTCCTGCCCCCCCGCCCCATTCCCACGGCCGGCCCCTGGCACGGCCAGCGGGCACCGGAGCCAGCTCCCTTCGCCCGCCCCTGACCTAATTTCGGCTCGGTCGATGCCGCCCGCCCGTGACCCTGCGGTGGGTGTCCCCATGGGTGCCTCGGGGGGCTCACCTTGGCCAGGGCCACGAAGGGGAACTTGTCCATCTCCAGCAGGCTCTCCTCGCCCTGCCCGTGCTGCAGCTGCCCTTTGAGGATGCGGGCGGCCGTGACCGTGGAGACGCCCATTCCTGCGGGACACCGTCAGCCGCGCACGGACCGCCCGGCGGCACCGGGCAGCACAGCCCGCTCCACGCAAACCCCGCTCATCCCGGGTTACTGCAGACCCAGTTTATCCCATCGTCCCGTTTATCCCATCGCTCAGTTTATCGTAGCAACCAATTTTTTGCAAGCCCAGTTTATTGTGCAGCCAGTTTATCCCAGCTCCCAGTTCATCCCTCTTTCATGGCAAAACCAGTTTATCACAGAAGCCACTTTATTGCAATACCCAACTTTTTTCAAATCCAATTCATTCTAGCACACAGTTTATCCTAGCACTCAATTTTTTTGCAAACCAGATTTATCCCAGCACCCATTTTATTTCACAGTCCCAGTTTATCCCAGCACCCAACTTATGGCAAAACCAATTTACCTGAGCACCCAATTTTTTGCCAATCCAGTTTATCCCTGCACTTGGTTTACTCCAACCCCAGTTCATTTGTAGCACCCAGTTTATGCTAGCACCCAATTTATTGCAACCTAGTTTGCCCCGGCACCCAATTTCATTGCAAACCAAATTATTGCAGCACTCAACTTACTCTAAATCCAGTTCATACCAGCACCAAGTTTATGCTAGCATCCAACTCAATGCAAACCAAACTGATTGCAGCAACCAATATTTTCTGCAAATCCAGTTTATCCAGCACCCAGTTTATTGTAAACTCCATTTACCATAGCACCCATTTTTTTGTAAATCCAGTTCATTGCAGCACCCAGTTTACCCCAGCACAGAACTTCTTGCAAAACCAGTTTACCCCAGCACCCAGCTTTTTGCAAACCCAATTCACTGCAGCACCCAACACTTTGCAAATCAAACTCATTGCAGCACCCAGTTTATCCCAGCACCCAGCTTATCCCAGAACACAACTCACCACAGCACCCATTCTTGCACAATGCCCAATGTGTTTCATCCCCAATTTATCACAGCATCCACTTCATCTCACCCACTTCATCACCCCCCCGCCCTTCAGCGCCCTGCCCCCCGTCCCAGGGTGGGTGCCCTCCTCCCATCTCACCGTCCCCCAGGAAGAGGATGAGGTTCTTGGCCACGTTCTGGTTGAGGCGCTGGAGCCGCAGCGCATTCCGCAGGGTCTCCTGTGCCTGCCGCCGCCAGTACTCGGGGTCCTTCTCCCTCTCTGCAGAGGAACCGGGCTCATAGCACCCAACAGCACCCACTTTTGGGGTGCTGCCCCCCCAAACCTCACCTACCCGGGACCAGCGATGCCGAGCAGAGCTGGGTGAGGACGAGGACAAGCAGAGCCTTCATTCTGCGGCACGGAGTGGGTGCTGCCAGAAGAGAGCTGCGGGGTGGGTGGTAACCGCTCATGCCTCAGTTTCCCCACTGAGACCTTTGCCCCGGGGTCAGCCAAGCGAGGACGGAAAGAAATGACCCCTCCCTGCCCAGTCACCGATGTGACCCCCTGAGGACATGCCAGCTTACCTCCACCCCTCCCCTGGTCATCAGTCCCATGAGGTGTCACCTCACTGTCACCAACCTGAGCTGGGGGAAGGCAGCACGGAGCCCGTGGGGACAGTGGGGTCCCCATCACATGGCCATGTCCCCATCCCGTGTCCGTGTCCCCATCACAGCCATCACGTGTTCCCCTTCCATGCCCATGTCCCCATCATGTGCCTGTGTACCTCTCGTGTGCCCCCATCATGTGTCCCTGTCATGTCTGTGTTCCCATCTCATGTCCATGTCTCCACTGCACGTCTGCAACCTCATCACATACCCGTGTCCCCACCACAACCCCTGTGTGTGCCCATGTCCCCACTGTACCCCATGTCCCCACCACACACCCCTGTCCTCATCCCCAGCCTACGTTCCCATTATGTCCCCATCACACACCTGTATCCCTGTTGCACACACGTCCCTACCACATGACCACGTCCCATCACACATCCACATCCTTGCTGCACGTCCGTGTCCCCATCCCATGTCTGTGCACCCACCATACGCTCGTGGCCCCATTGCATGCTCACATCCCTGTTGCACACCCATGTCCAGACTGCATGTCTATGTCCCTGTTGCACATCCACATCCCTGTTGCACACTCATGTCCCTACCACGTCTCCGTTGCATGCCTGTATCCCTGTTGCACATCCACGTCCCCATCACATATCCATGTCCCCATGACACCCCCGTGTCCCCACCACACGCCCGTGTCCCTGTTGCATACCGACGTCCCCACCACACTCCAGTGTCCTCATGGCACCTCCGAGTCCCCATGGCACTCTCTTGTCCCCATCACCCCCACGTCCCCATGGCACCTCCCCCCCGCCGCACGCCCCTCACCCCTCGCTCCCCGGGGACCCTCCCCTCCCCCGGCGTGGCAGCGGTGGTCCCGGGGGGTCCTTACCGGGGATGGGGGTGTGTCACACACGTACCCGCACAAACTTGGGTCCCGACACCCACGTCCCTCTGGGCGGCGGGAGGAGGCCGGGCCGGGGGGACCGCGAGCCCTTAAATCCCCCCGCACCCGGCCTTTGCCTCCTCCTCCTCCCCTTCCTCCACCCTCCTCCTCCTGCCAGCAAGAGGCGGGGGGGGGGGGGGGGGAAGAAAAGGCCACAAACTGGGCTTACTGGTGCCCTCTGCCGGGTTATACTGGGAGGACTGGGAGGGCTGGGGTGCACCAAACCTGGATCTAAGTGCTGAGCAAGACTCTCCCGCTTCACACGTGGGAGTTTGGGGTGCCCCTTGGCGGGGTAGACGTGTGTTTTGCCGGATTTTGCATTATTTTCACCCAAATCGTGCTAGAGACACCAGCGAGGGGTTGAGGTGGGGGTGATGGAGGTGAGGGAGGACTCCCTGCCTCAGTTTCCCCACACGGACTCCTGCAGCAGCCCACGGGAGATCCCTGCTGGGATCCAGCGGCGTTACTGCAGGTCTTAAAATAAACACGGCGTGGTAACAAGGGCGGAGGGGGTTACCCCCAGCCCTGCCTCAGTTTCCCCACGGCGGGGACCCGAGGGGCTCCGTGACCCGCGAAGCCGCCCGTGGCTTCCCAGAAGGTGGCGGTCTCAGCCCAAAAATCCGCTCCCCGGGAGCCTCGGGGTGCAACCAAGGGAGCCCCGATGCCACGGGGATGGGCACGGCCCCTTGCGGACGCCCCAAATCCCTTCGGCACCTCCAAATCCCTCCGTACGCTTTCCTCCTTCACCCTCCCTTCAGCCCTCTGTACCCCCCAGCACTGTCGCAGCCCCGTGGGTGTGATGAGTGTGTCAGTGCTCAGCCCGTCGGTGCAGCGCAGGGGGTGGCGGCACCGCGGGGAGGAGGTGGCACCGCGTGTTCCCATCCCTGTCACCGCGGCAGGGCAGCCGCCGGTGCTTTTTGGTGCGGGACAGCTCACGCTGGCACACTTGCTTGCACAACTACAGGCGTGCACGAGCGTGTGCGCTCACACGCAGCTGCAGGCGTGCAAGCAGCACCCACCCGCGCTCTCCCACACTCGCACGGCCGCTTGTGCACACTCTTGCACATCTGCGCGTGTGCCCGTCGCACAAGCGTGCCCTGGGCTGTCGGTGACACCGCTCGCTCGGACACGCGCGTGGTTTTGATGGTCACACACTCATGTGTTTGCACGACTGCGCTCGCACCACCGCACGCTCGGAGCCCCGCGGCCCTGCAGCCCCACGTGCTTTCGCGCTTGCACAAGCGCACGCCCCGGGATCGCGCCTTGCACGCTCGCCCCGAGACGTCACATCCCCCGCCGGCCAGCGAGCCAGGGCTTCCTCGGGGGGATGCTGCCAGCAGCGCCGGGGCACGTGGGGCCCCCCCCAAACGGGGCTTGGGGCCCCCCGAAAGAGTTAAAGGAGGCGCGCGGGAAGCCCGTCCCTCCGCGGCCCCATTGGTTTCCCATCCCAGGTACATCCTTTGCTCGTCACCCTCGCCACCCTCGCTAGGCCGCAGCGGCGTCACGAGCTGTGCCGGGGCTCAGCGGGCGCTCGCCCCATCGGGGCCGGGGCCGGCGGGAGTGGGGTGACGGCCATGGTGAGTGGGGGGGCCCAGCGACACCCCTAAATCTGAGGGAGGTTGAGTGGGGGGCGCTTGGCTGAAGGGGGCGCCGGGTGATGCATTTCCTATGGGATGCTCTTTGTAACCCCATACGACTCCCCATTGCATCCCAGGGGACCACCCCCCAGCATCCCCGTGGGACCCTCT
>JACBWW010000073.1:459649-476597 GCA_020086605.1 Lanius collurio | reverse complement strand
ATCGGGGTGGAGTTGGGGGGGGTTGAGGGGCTGGGGGGAGGCGAGGAATCGCCATCGCGATCGTGGCCGTGCTTGCTCCGAAATGGCGCCCGGACGGGAATTGAAAGCAGCCGGCGGAGGCTCGGGGTGCCCCGGTACCGGCGAGGGGCTTCCCCGGGGGGGGCAGAGCCGGGCGCTGGGTGCCCCCCGAGCCTTCCGGGGGAGGGGTGCGGGCTCCGAGCACGTGGGACTTATTGTTTATAAAGCGAAGCAGCGATTTGGGGCAAAATCAGGCTATTTAAGGAAATGCTGATATTCTTATAAGTTGTAAAGAGAGTGGCAATCCCTTGCGGGGGGGGTTAAAGTGTGGGTACCCCCCCTCGTGCACCCCTCGGTGCCCCCCACCTTGTTGGAGCTGGGAAAACGCATTTTTATTCGGATTGAAGCAAACAACATCTTGGAGGGGAGAGGTGTATGGCAAAAACTACCTCTTTTTGCCCCCCAAAAAGGGGTGGGGAGCACCCATAGGTGCTACTATGCCCCCAATATGGAGGATACGGGTGTTAAAAATACCTCCCGGGCCCAATTTCCCCCCAAATTAAGGATGCTGGGGGTCCCGGTGCCTCTCGGGGGCATTTTGGGGGAGCTCGGGCTCAGTTTGGATTCTCTGATGGCTTGGACAGCGTTGAGCCAGCACATCCCTTGTGAAAGGAGAACAGAAAGGGGTTATTTTTTGGTCTTTCTCCTTCTGTTTTCAGTCTGGGGTAGGCGGGGTGGGGGGATCGCTGAGGGGAAAAAAATTGCATTTCCTCAGGAAATGGAGTGAAAGCTGGGGGTCCAGGAATTTGGTGTTGCAGAGCCATGGGGGCTTCACAGATCCCCCCACCACGTGAGTGAGGATTTGTGCCTGGAGCTGCCAATTTCAGCCATGTGCGAAGTACTAAAATAGGTGGAAAAAAGTGAAAGGGGTTGGAAAAAAATAGGATCTAAACAGAGATTTTCCCCACGATAAAATCTTGCAGTTGAGGCTCTTTCGCCACACGGTTCTCAGGCTCCAGGCGGGCGCCCAGGGGAGATTTTGGGGCTGCAAGCAGAGATTTTGGTACAACCAAGGAGGGAAAACACATCTTTGTTTTAACCCTTTCTCTTCCCCAGGTGGGTTTTGTGGTTAATTAAACTGAGGCTGGGATTTGGGTTCCGGTGAGGGGATGGGATCCAGAGAGAGGATGAGATTTGTTATTAAGTATGCAAAAGGAGGTTTGGGAATGCTGCTGTCGGAAACAAGGCTGAGAACTGGTGCTTTCATTCTGCCAGGGGAAACTGAGGCACGGCTGTGGGGGGGGGTTGACCAACTTATCCCTTTGGGATTGATGGCAGCAGGATGGGGACATCCAGATGGTGTAAACCCCCTCCCTGCGCTGATTGCGGGTGAAGGGTTGTGAGTGGTGCCTCTCGGGCCATCGGTGGCAGGATCAGCGTGGATTTTGGGGTGCTCAGCCCCTCGGTGGGGAGTGGAGGGTTGTTTGCTCCGTGGGGAGACAATCTGGCTGGATGGCAGGGCAGTGCCAGGGGGAAGGAAACGGCGGCGGCGGCACGATAAGGGCCGGCTGCCAACCCATGAGGTTTTCCTTGTTTTTCTGCCGGGGATGAGATAAGAGCCGGGCACAGGCACAAGATAATGCCCGGGGGACACGGCGCCGGGAGGGAGCCCGTCCACAGCTGAAAGTCCTGGCGCTGTCGCCTTTGGGTGCTCGCAGGGACGTCTCCGGGTGTTTCACGGTGCGCGGGGTTCACAGATGGGGCGTGGAGCGCCAGCGAGGCGGTAGTGTCAGGGTGAAAAGCCATTTTCTCTGCTGCCAGCCTTTCCCAGGTGCCTGGCACTCCGGAGTTCCCGGGCACAGGGGGTCCCTCTCCCCGCTGCAGGGCGGAGGTGGATCCGGCTTTATTCCAGGCTGAAGGGGAGGTTGCACAACCCGGCCCCGGGGGAAAGTGAGGCGGGTTTGGGCTTTGCTCAGCTCTTGGCTCCGGACCTCTTTGCTTTCCATAACCTTCCTCTGGCGTTTGTGTAGTGCTTTACTACCTCAGAGCCATTCGGGATTTTGCTCCTCGGAGGAGAAGGTGGCTTTAGAAGGTGTGTAAATCTTCCTTATCCTTCATCCTCTTCCTCAACCCGGGCCGCTGAGCTCCTCTGTTGCCGATTTCCCTGTGCAGATGTCGACCTACAAGCGGGCAACGCTGGACGACGAAGACCCCCTGGACTCCCTTGGTGATGGTGATGGATACCCCAATGGCTTTCAGGTATAACTTCATGTGTCTTTTAGGGAGGAAAAAGGGCATTTGTGTCCTGGCAAGCAGCAATAGGGGTGCAAAAGGGTTTTCTACTTGGTACTAGTGTCTGGAGGGTAAAGTCCAGTGTGGGCAGAGCCGTGTTGGCTCCTGCCACTGCTGCCCTTCGCTCCCCTCCTGGCTCAGGGGACCAGCAGTGCTGTATCCTGCCTCCACTGTTTCAACACTCCCTCTCCCAATTTTTCTGCTGGCCAAACCCCTTCCCAGCATGGTTGGAGTGAGCAATTATTGCAGCCCTGGGAGTTTTGTCCCCACACAAAAGGCGATTAGTTAATTCCTCCCCAAGCAGTGGGAAAGCAGCTTAAAGACGGCTGAGGGTGGCAAGAAAAAACCCCATGGCTGCCAGTGTCCAGCCTCACTGGGAAAGGTTCAGGTCTGGAGAGATGCTCTCTTGTCCTGGCCCCAATCCCAGCTCCATCAGTCTCTAGAATGGTGGTTTCTGCCCCAAATGTGTTTTTACTTTTCCCGGCGGGGCTGTCTCCGCTTGCCGTCACATCGAGATGTTTCCTGGGGATGTTTTTCCGCTGAGTGGGAGTATCCTGTTAAGGCACTTCCCGATGCAGCCCCCACCCTGTCCCAGTGCTGGCAGTGGGGACAGGGACAGCCGTGGGGTTACGCTGTGCTCGAGGAGGGGTTCAGGGTGGCACGGGACAGCAGGTGAGCCCTCCGAAACGCTCGTCCCGCTCCCTTTCCTGCCATTGTGCCGCCCTTCCTGCCTGGTTTCTGGAAGGCAGCTGCTGCCTTTCCCAGCCCGATCCATGACGGATCCCTTGCCGGGGCTAAATTCCTACTGTGGGCTGTAGGAAGCAAAATGGGGGCTGCGTCAGTGAGCTTTTCTGCCAGCGGAGAGACGACACTGCTCTTCCCGCAGGTGAACTTCCGTGGCTCACGGAGCAGCCGGGGCTGCTGGGCCGAGCGGACGCGTGCCGAGAAGCAGCTGGTGGTGCTGGTGGGGATGCTGGCACTGCTGCTCATGGCCTGTCTGCTGGGACTCGTCTTCCAGTACAGAGCTAGTAAGTCCTCTGGCCATTTTTGGGGGGCCAAAACTCCACCCCAGCAAAGGAAGGATCCTGGGCTCAGCCTCTGCGTGTGAACACTGAAGCAGAGCAGCTTATCTGAGCAACCAGTGGGGATGGTTTGTTCAAGCTTTGAGCAAACAACTGCGCAGGGATCCTGCCCCCTTGACCAGGGTGGATTGTTGGGAGGTTGCCAGAATGGGATATTTGGTGCAAGGGTGAGATGCTCACCTGCGCCCCTCACCCCAGGACAGGATTCTTGAGTATCAAATAGGATGTTCAGCTGTGGGGTGGGACCTTTGGGCTCAAGACAGGATGGTTACCTGCACCCCTTAACCCCCGGGCAAGATGCTCAGATGCAGGATAAGGTGTTCCTTTGATCCTTTATCCTGTTGCTTGATGCCTGAACACAGGATGGACTGTTTCCCTGCATCCTTCATCCCAGGGTGGATCACTGTGTAGGATCCTTGGGACTAAGACGAGATGCTTGCCCTGGGATGGAATGATTGGGCCAGATGCTCAGACATAGGTCAGGATGCAAGTCCATATTGCTTGCCCTAGGGCAGAGTGTTAAGGCACCAGGTGGGGTATTTGCCTGCATCTTTCAGCGTGGGGCAGGATGCTCTGTGGTGCTGCTCATCCTGCTGCAGCAGAGGAGCTGAACCTGTCCCTGCCCCACCAGGGCCGCCCGCTGTGTGCCTGTCGGAAGCCTGCATCTCCGTCACCAGCTCCATCCTCAGCTCGCTGGACCGCACGGTGAATCCCTGCGAGGACTTCTTCAGCTATGCCTGTGGGGGCTGGATTAAAGCCAACCCCCTCCCCGATGGTCACTCACGCTGGGGCACCTTCAACAACCTCTGGGAACACAACCAGGCCATCATGAAGCACCTGCTGGGTGAGTGTGTGGGAGCGATGGGACCCTGCATTGTTCAGGGGCCCTGTTAGGTCCAAGGGATGCCAGAAACATATGCACGTGAGGTTGGAATTGAGCTCCAACGTCACACCAGTCCATGCTGTGAGGACACTGAGAAACAGCTCCTGGCTGTGTTTGCTCCCCTAGATGATCCTGAGATTTTTGACTGTGATGTTGCTAGTCTTTGGTGCCGAGTAGGGAAAAGAGTCCTGGCCTCTGCCCTGTAAACCCCATGATGGTGTTCCCAGGAGCTCTGAAATTCAGGATTTGTACTTCAGGCTGCATCCAGAGGCTGTAGTGCCCCAGTATCACCCCAAGGATATGCATTTTTCCTGTTCCTATAGCTTGCAGCCTTTTGGGGAGCTGGCTGCCAATATGACCATTTTTTGGGTGGGGGCAAAACTCCCCCAGCAAAGGGAGGATCCTGGGCTCAGCCTGTGCGTGCGAACACCGAAGCAGAGTGGCTTATCCGAGCAACTGGCGGGGACGGTTTGTTCAAGCTTTGAGCAAACAACTGGCTCCTTATCAGCACTTTCCACTGCGCCAGGGCTGATTATCTGGAAAGAGAAGGTTTGGGAAAAGTGTTGTCTTTTGAGAGAAAGGAGCTGGCGCGGGAACAGCTTCGTCCCTGGCTTTTCCCGCAGAAATCTGGCACTGGTTTTACCGGGAGAAGAGATTGGGCCTCTAGCCAAGTGGTTGCGTTCGGCATTTCCTTGAATTCCTTGGAGCTGAGGGACCTTTAGTTAATAAAACCACACAGCTGGGAAGCCAAAGGTGCAAGCTATGTCATCAGGAAAATAAATAGAAAACCCCCAAAAACCCTCTGGGGAAGCAGAATTTTAGCTGGGGAGATGAAAGGAAAGTTTTGGAGGCAGAGGAGAAAAATGAGTTTATTGTTCCTTTTTGCAGGAATAAATAATACAGGGCTGGGGGCACCAGCTCAGAGGCAAGGGCAGCATTCGGGGCTGGATGATGCTGGGAATATCAGAGCTGCTGGAAAAATGCTTTTTGTTTTTTCTTTCTTTCTTTATCTTTTGTCCCCATAGAGTTGGGGCAGTCACTGTGGGTGGGAAATGAGACGGGGGGAAGGAGGCCAGGAAGGGCTGGGGCCAATGGGATGCTCTTGGGGGCATGGTGGGTACTATTGGGACAATCCTCCGCGCCTTTTTGGAGCCTAGCCTTGCACAAAATGGGGCTGAATCCTTCTGGCTCCAGTGGATGCCTATCTCAGGGGCCCCCTGTGATTCTCCCTGGATACTTCCCACAGAAAACACCACGGCCAATGTGTCGAGTGAGGCAGAGCGCAAGGCACAGCGCTATTACCAAGCCTGCATGAATGAGAGCAAGATCGAGGAGCTGCGTGCCACCCCACTCACAGAGCTCATCCAAAAGGTTTGTCCCAGTCCTTGTGGGAAAGCCATCTTCCCGCTGCAAAATGGGGGAAAAAGCTCAGTCATGGGCAGTCCCAGCACCCTCCAGACTCCATTCTTAGTGCTTCCTGCAGAAGAGTGTCCCCCAGGTCAGGCAGGCAGAGGCAGAGATCCTATACTGGGGCTTTTTAGCCCTCTTGCAAGATGTTTCCCCCCAGGATGGATATTGAGGGGATATTGAAGCAATTCCAGGTAGCTGTTTCTTACCCAAAAGTTGGTTGCTGTCTGTCCCCAGCTGGGTGGCTGGAACATCACTGGTACTTGGGCCGGTGGCAACTTCAACGAGACGCTGCGAGAAGTGACGGCGCATTATCGCACCTCGCCCTTCTTTTCTGTCTACGTCAGCGCCGACTCCAAGAACTCCAACAGCAACGTCATCCAGGTGGATCAGTCGGGGCTGGGCCTGCCATCGCGGGATTATTACCTGAACAAGACGGAGAATGAGAAGGTGAGAGTGTCAGGGAAAATGTGGATTGGCTGAGGGGATGCCACGGGTGGGTGGCACCCACTGTGCTGATCCCACCTATCTGACCACACAGGTGCTCGCTGGGTACCTGAACTACATGGTGCAGCTGGGGATGTTCCTGGGAGGCACCGATGAGGAGTCAACGCGGCAGCAGATGCAGCAGATCTTGGACTTTGAGACGGCCTTGGCCAACATTACCATCCCACAGGAGAAGCACCGGGATGAGGAGGTCATCTACCATAAAATGACAGCAGGAGACTTAAAGGTAGGGATGGAGCTGGTGAGCATCCCCATTCTGCTGTGGTTTGGGAAGCGGGGTGGACGGGTGGAAGTGACGCAGCTCCTCTTGGAAGCCTGACACCAGCTGACACAGCCTGGGAAGCTTTTGTGCAATAGCTTGGCCCATGTTCTCCTTGGGGAAATCCCACCCTGACCCTTCCCCTCAGCCTCCGGACCACCCCTGGGGCAGGCAGCTGTCCTACTGCAGCACTTATGTCCTCCTGGCACTGCTGCCCCTGGATGTCAGCCAGGTCACCTCCCGGTGTCCCCAGAGGAACTCTAATGACTTGTGTCAACATTTCTGACACCCACCCCACTTTCTTTTTCCTTTGTATGAGGAAATTGTTTACTCCCCTCCAACCTTTTGAGAATGCTGCTGTTATGGGAACTGGCCTCTGTAAAATCAGCTGAATCTGTCACATGGGGACTGATGCAGCTGATTCCAGCTCAAGAAGCAGCTGCCACCCCCTGTGATGGTTTTTGGGTCCTTAGCAGCGCTGGGGCTTTTTCAGGAGCTGGCACCGGCTGTGGACTGGATGCCCTTCCTCTCCACGGTCTTCTACCCTGTGGAGCTCAACGAGTCAGAGCCCGTTGTGGTCTATGCCAAGGAGTACCTGGAGCAGGTTTCTGACCTCATCCTGCACACGGATAAGTGGTAAGGACCCCCAGCCTGCACAGAGACATGGGTGCCCAGGGTGGGCAGGAATGTGCTGCTGCCTACTCACCACCTCTTGCCATAGTCTCCTCAACAACTACATGATCTGGAACCTGGTGCGGAAAACCAGCCCGCTCCTTGACCAGCGCTTCCGGGATGCTGAGGAAAAATTCATGGAAGTGATGTATGGGACAAAGAAGGTGAGGGCAGAGTCCCCAGTGCCCTCGAGTTGATGGCTTTTTATGTCAAGGCCCTGTCATGTGGCATCCAAACAATAGAGAGGTGGGGTAGCTTTTGGGGTGGCAGGGGGATGGATGGGTCAAGTGGAGCAAGGGGTGGGAATGTGGAGGGCTTTTTTCGATACCACTGCTGATGACTGCCTCTTGTCCCATGCAGAGCTGCCTCCCACGCTGGAAGTTTTGCATCAGTGACACGGACAACAACTTGGGCTTTGCCCTGGGGGCCATGTTTGTCAAGGCTACCTTTGCTGAGGACAGCAAGCAGGTGGTACGTCCCCAAGGCAGCAGCGTGCGAGTCCTGGTGCTGGGAAAGCCTCTCCAATGGTGGAACTGTCGGGAGAGTTTCTCTGTCCACTTTGTTGTGTTTGCTGTGCATCTCTGTGTGCTGGGTTTTTCACTGTGTGTTGGCTGCCCAGCCTCTTCCTCCCTGTGGTGTGAAGGTCCCTGACCTCTCTGGGACAGGAAGCCAACTCTCTGGACTGACGCTGTGCTGCCTTGTTTTGTCTAGGCGGAGGAAATGATCGCAGAGATTAAAACTGCCTTCGAGGAAAGCCTGGAGACCCTGCAGTGGATGGATGAAGAGACAAGGAAATCAGCCAAAGAGAAGGTGAGGCACTGGTGGCTGTGCTGGGGAGATGGTGAGGGTGGAGGGAGGTGGAACTGGGTGTGCCTGTCCTTCCATCTCTGGCACCAAAAGCACTCTAGTCCTTGTCACCCTCCAGGCAGACGCCATCTACAACATGATCGGCTACCCCAAGTTCATCATGGACCCCAAGGAGCTGGATAAAGTCTTTAATGACGTGAGTTGGTCAGATATGTCCCCTGGGTCTTCTACAGGATGTACAGGATGTGCCCATATCACCATGACCTCAGGGCAGCCTTGAACCCCAGGTTTCCTCCAGAAGGGTCTCACTGATGTCCTTGGCCCTTCTCTAGGGACTTCCCAGAGAGCTGTGGGCCAGTCCTGGGGTGGCTGGGGCTCTTGGGATTCCTGCCTGGGAAAAGGAGGAGCCGTTTTCTGTAATGGTGATTCATTGTCCTCCAGAGACTCCGCAAATGTTGGAGAGGAGGAGAAACAGGAGAAGTCGTAACTGATGGCTGTGAAGGCTCAGATGTGACTGTGGAGGGAGGAGTGGGGCTGGGCGATCACCACACACCACTCAAGCCTTGTTCCTTTGCAGTACGAGGCCGTGTCTGACCTGTACTTCGAGAATGTCATGCAGTTTTACAACTTCTCAGCCAGGGTCACGGCTGACCAGCTCCGGAAGCCACCGAACCGGGACCAGTAAGTCCTCTGCTCCACTTCCCTGTTTTATTCAGTGGGGAGTATCAGCATATCTGGAGCACTGGGATTTGATGTCCACTAGCCTGTGCTGGTTTTGGGGAGATAAATTTAGGACGACAGCTTTGCAACAAAAGTAGATGTTGCTGGAGCAAACACTGGTGATGGTTTGTGTTGCCATGTTGGCTACTTTTGTGTTCTTGCAGGTGGAGCATGACACCTCCGACAGTGAACGCGTATTACTCTCCCACCAAGAATGAGATCGTCTTCCCTGCTGGCATCCTCCAGGCTCCCTTTTACACCCGTGCATCCCCTAAGTAAGAGCAATGGGAAAACAAGAGAGGGCAGGGTTTCCAGCTTTCCTCCTGTACCCAAATCTGAAGCTAAGTTTCATGGCTGTGGGGAGCAGAAGCTGCTTTCTTAACCTCTGCATTACCCTCCTGCAGGTCCCTGAATTTTGGTGGGATTGGTGTGGTGGTGGGCCATGAGTTGACACATGCCTTTGATGACCAAGGTATGACCAGGGCCAGGTGGGTGGGCAGCTAGAGAGGTGGCCAGTATGAGATGAAGAATCCACTGTGTTTTTGCAGGCCGGGAATATGACAAAGATGGCAACCTGCGTCCCTGGTGGAAGAACTCCTCAGTAGAGGCCTTCAAGCGTCAGACGGCGTGCATGGTGGAGCAGTACGGCAACTACACCGTTAACGGTGAGGCGGTCAATGGCAAGCACACCCTTGGGGAGAACATCGCTGACAACGGGGGCCTCAAGGCTGCCTACCGGGTAGGACCATGGGGCTGGGGAGATTCAAAGGGGGACATGATGTGCTGGGATTTGTGTTGTCTCTTAAGCCACCTGTGCTCCCTGGTCTTCAGGCATATCAAAACTGGCTGAAAAAGAACGGGGATGAAGAAACGCTCCCAACTCTTGGCCTTACCAACTACCAGCTCTTCTTTGTTGGCTTTGCACAGGTAGGTCATGTGGTGACCTTGGGAGGATGGGCACGCAGGTTTTTGCAGGTGTAGCATTCCCAGATGGGATTGGGAGGGTGTGATGGCAAAACTGAGTCCTCTGGAGATGATGTAGTGGATGGAGATGATGGCAAAACTGAGTCCTCTGGAGATGATGTAGTGGATGGAGATGATGGCAAAACTGAGTCCTCTGGAGATGATGTAGTGGATGGAGAATGGGATTGCGGTGGTGCTGGTTACAAAGCGAGACAAAGCTGAAGCTCAAGCTGCCTTGGCGCCCATCACGCAGGCAGAGGGGTTGGATTCAGCACTGATCCGGCCCCATGGTGGTGGTTGTCAGTACTCAGGCCCCTCCCGCTCCATTTGCAGGTGTGGTGTTCGGTTCGCACACCAGAGAGCTCACACGAGGGGCTCATCACCGATCCCCACAGCCCCTCGCGTTTCCGTGTCATCGGCACAGTCTCCAACTCCCAGGAGTTCGCAGAGCACTTCAGCTGCCCTCCGGGCTCCCCCATGAACCCCCTCAAGAAGTGTGAAGTCTGGTGACGGGCGAGTGCCCAAGGGAACCAGCAGCTGGTTGCTTCATCCTCTGCCAACAGCTGGGCTTCCCCAGTCCTTTGAGGCTCAAACCACTTCTCCATGCCACAGAGAGCCCAACTCTTCAGCCAGAGCAGTGTCTGCATCCCCGGCATTGTCCGAGGTTCAATCCACTGTGAAAATGCCTCATCCCCCTGCTTGTTGGTGAAATGACTTTGGTTTGGGGGTGTCTTCTTTCCCACCATGACCGGGCCGCGTGTTGAGGCACACGCGTCCGTGGGCGCTGCTTGTGTTTACACACACAGCGCTCAGCCTGACCCACCGCCCGGCAAAACCCCTCTGTTTTGGAGGTGATAAAGGGAGCTCCCAACAGTGGCAGGTTTGTCTGCGTGTCTAAATACACCCAATGTACCCACCTGGTCTCCAAAGATGCGCACACAAGGGTGGAAAATATTTTTAGATATATTTTTTGGGGGGGAAATAGATATTTTTTTTTCATGTGTTGTGGAATACACTGGAAATTTTCAGGGAAAATGCATTTAAAAGCCTTTTTTAGTAAAAGATTAGTATATTTATTAATTTTTTTTTACTTAGTGCAGCTGTAGGTGCAGTACCCTGTGGTGACAGTCCCTTGGCCAGGGAAGCTGGGTAGGGCCGTGGATATAATTTCCAGTCTTGGATCCTGTGTTTCTCTGGGAGAGACTATCTTCAGAGGATGCTAATGGGAAAATAAGGGACTGAAGGCCTGGGGACAGGGCTGGAGGATCCTGCCAGTCACAGAGACTGTGCTGGGATGCTGCAGCTCCTGGGATTAGCTTTAATTTCATAGCGTAAAGGGAAAAATTGACACAACCAAAGATGTAACCAAGGTGGTGATGGAGTAGATGAAGCATCCTGTTCTACCTCCTGTCCCCTCTGAAGCCAGGCCAGCCAGGATTTCCTGGCCCAAAAGCTTCCCAGACAAGTGCAGGCGGTTCCTGCCTCTGCTTCTCTCATGCCAAGCCTGCCCTCTGCCCGGGAAACTGCAAGCCCCAAAAGCACCATGTGGCCCAAAACTCGCTCCCTCCACAGCTGGTTTGAGAAGTGATCAGGATGGGGCTGAGAGACTTTTTTTAAGAGATGTTTTTAATACTCATTTTGAGGGGAAAGCAGTGACAGGAGCTCAGGTGCTGCGTGTTGTGACTGAACAATGCAGAGACCTAGAGGGATTTTTAATATTTATATGTAAAGGGAGGGATGGAAGGGGCTGGATTTTTGTAACTATTTTTTCATCCTGCGTGTGGGGCTTATTGTAATTGAAATAATAAATACTTTTTACTGGATTTGGAGCTGATCACGACTCATAGCAGGAGAGTCTGCATCCCTTTATTTATGCTTTTCTCCCTGTCCACACCACTGAGACCGTCCCATGCTGACAAAACTGAGCCAAAGGAGGCTTTTTCCAGCCTGTGCTTGGTGACTGCTGCCTCTCTTGGAGGTTAAATCCAGGGGGTTTTGCCCAAAAACCCCACTCTCGCTGTGGGTGGCTCTTGGCTTTCTGCCTCTATGGCGTGGCCCCATGCAGCTCCCCGGCAGGGAGGTCTTTCCCGGATGCTTTTCCTTCCTCCTGGGTGAGTTTTTGGGCGGCTGGGCTGTGCTGGGATCCAGTGGCACAGGCCCCACACAGGTTTCTCTCCAAGCTCCCTTATTTATGGCCTGGTGATGGTGGTGGGTTGCTGCCAGCTCTGTAACACAGGCCAACATTCGCTCTGAGCAGATGCTCCATGGCTTCATCAGGCTTGCCCAAAAAATGCAAGACAGGACCTGGGCTGCAGGCTCCTTGCAAGCCTCACCCCAGAACCTGGCAGAGCTGATGGTCATAAACCAAGCCAAGGGCCAGGTACTCTTTTGCTATTTAACCTTGGAATTGTTAGCGAGGGCTGGATTTGGGGCGAAACTAGGAGGCTGCAGCCCACTGGTAACAAACTTTTGGGAATACAGAGTGTTTCTGCTGCTGGCATGGGCAGGACTGAGCCAGCAGTGAGCCGGGGACAGACGTGTTGCATAAATAAGACATTAAAATACCTCTCTGACTGTTTTTACCGTGTTTTCTCACCCAGATGGCATCAAAATGTAGTAATAGCACTCACTTTCTGCTTGCACGACTCGGTGTGAGGCCCTCGGTTTCCTGCAGCGCTGGAGAGCGGCCGTGGCCGTTGTTTTCCCTGAGATCTGCCTGGAAATGGCACAAACCCGCAGAGGGCGGTGGAGCCGAGAAAATCGCTGCCTGCACACTCCAGTGCTGGGCTGGCAGGAGCCAGCGATCTTACCAGAGTCCTATTTCGGTCTGGATGTGGCCCCACGTGTTTAAGTTGTGGTGGAATACCTGCATTCCTAGGGAAAGAGAGGAGCAACGTGGGTGGAAGGCAAAGAGGAATAGAGCGGGACTGGGGTGAGAGGGTGTTTTCCCAGCTGCAAGGAGCAGGGAAGGGACCACAGGGACCATGGAGATGCCGTTAGAAGTGGTTTAACCATCCAAAAAGGAAATATTTTGGCTCTCTGGGGCTTACTCACAAGGAGGGACCAGGCAGGTGATGGCTCAGGGACAGCCCCAGGGCAGGAAGGATTTTGAAGGTGACCATCAACTGTGTTGTGGTGGGATACACTGTGGTCAAGACTCCCCGTGCCGGGCTGGGAGCGGGTGGCAGGAGTTTTTCTCCCTGGGAGGCTGTAGGGAGAGCAGGCAGGAGGTGAATCATCCCACTCTGTGCCAGCGCCTGGTGTGGGCTTGCCTGGTCCTGGGTGGTACTTGCTTTATTTTGCGCTCAGGTATGCCCTGGAGGGCTGAGATGTTTGCCGAAGGCTGAAGCCCGAGCAGGGGGAGGAATGGGGAAAGCTCCAAGCAGGACCTGTTTTGTTTTTTTTTTTTTCTTTTTAAATGTTGGGGAGTTTTCTTGTCTGGAGGGTGTTGGAAGAGGACCTGTGCAAGAAAAGCAGGAGAAGCCAAATGAGGGAGGTGCTGCTGTGCTGCACTGGGTGAAAGTGGGCACCTGGAGCATGCTGGAACCTCCAAATGGATCTGGAAATGGGGGCTATTCATAGGTTTGGTGGGGCTGAGACAGCTGTTGAGAGGTGAGAGGCTGAACCCAACCATCTGAACTGCCCTTCTCCTTCCCTCTTTGCTCGCTCCAGGTAGGATCTAACCCCTGTCCCATCACAACAGTGCTGAGGTCAGCTACTAGGACAACCAGATTTTTAGGGCCAAAAGCCACACCTTCCTGAAGGCAGGAGGACGGGGAGTGGGAGGTGGGAAGCAGGTTTCTAAATCCCACCTTGCAGCTGGGATCTGCTCATTCTGATCACTGTGAGTTTTCACTTGGAGCCAAGCAACAAGGCTGCATCTCCTCCCTGACTCCTAGGACCATGACTTTGTGCTTTATGCTTTTCTCTTCATGAGTGTCCCTCCAGGAAAACAGCCATTTTCCAGTGATACCCCAGTCCTGTATTTTCCTAAGTTCACCAACAGCTCCAGCATTCCTACCACATTCTGTGCTGTGGGGTTGTGTCTCTGCTGTGGCAGGTACCTGAGAGACTGGTGGGACTGGAGAAAGGGCTGGCGATGCTCTGAAACAGAAGCTCAGCACTGTGGGCTCCAGCTGCCCACGGTGACACATTGGTTCCCAGGTGCTAATAAAGCTAGCAGGAGAAAGAGGAAAAACCAAATGGAGAGGTGGGAAGAAGGGTGTGAATCCAGCTGGAACTCACTCAGGATCTAAAATCTGCAGGATTTGTTGGCCAAATCATCCTACATTGGGTAGAAGGGAGACATATCTGCTTTTTCTTCTCAAGAAAAATTGAAAAGAAGGGAAAAACATGGCTGGGGAGAGACATTGACTTGGGAGAGGCTTTAAGACAGAGCCAGGACCCTGGCTCCTTCTCCTGGCCAGCACATTTTGGGAGCTTCAGCAGACAATATGGTGAAAATGCCATTTTTTTTTCCTTCTAAACAGGCAAAAAGTGTTATATCCAAAGATCCTGGAGCTCGGAAGCTCTTTCGCAGCTGTGTTTACAGGCAGCTCTTTCTGTAGAACAGAGGCAGCCATGGATGTCAATTTGCTTTTGAGATGAATTTCCTTCCGTGCAAAGGGGGGTACCCAGAGAGGGGCCGTGCCAGGAGGTGGTCATGGAAGGGCACCAGCCCCCCCAGAACACACAGCTCTACTTGCACCCAAGTAACAACAGCCAAGTCTTTAGCACCTGTGGAGGGAAAATCGTCTTCCCAGCAGGAGAGATGTGCTGTGAACTCTCTCTGGGATGCTGGGAGATCTATTAGTCTTTGGGCAAATCCCATACCATGAGAGAAGTTCCTCCTTTGTTCTCCCATTTTTGGGGAGTGGAGAAGTACTTGGCCTTTATTTTAGGTCATTCTTATTTCTCTCTTCAGTTTTCCTGGTGGGGAATCAGTTAATATGGCAGGCTGAAGGCTGCTGAGGAAAACTGGCTCAGAAAAAAACAGCTAGAGCCCCCTCTAAGTATTTGTTCCTGGGTTCAGATGGAAATATTTGCCACTCAGGACTTCTTTACAGGCTGGCAGGGCTTGGTTGGGCTTTTTCCCCTTAAAACAAAAACCTCAGTGTTTCCTATTTCCCCCCATTTCCCACAGGCAGTGTGAGTTATGTATGAGTTCACCTCCTCCCAGGTATTTCCCTTACTCCAGTGCAGAACAAAGCACAGAAAGGGACACTAAGCAGCACCTGAGTCACCTTCCCCTGCCCCACTGATGCCTGCTGGCACTGCAGGAGGTGGCTGTACCCTCCGGTAGCATGTGAGTAAGTTAGAAAATATTCCAGTTGCAGGGCTGCTTTTAATGGAGACCTGCATAGCAGCTCCCAGCTTTCTTTCTGGCAACACACCTTGGAGGAGGGAGAGCTTCTGGATACACTGCAATCCTTGTGTGTCCTAAACCTGGCTTGCACAACCCCATTGTTCCATAACTCAGAGCCTGACTCCAAAGGGAAAATGTACTCAAGACCCTTCTATTATTTTTTGCCCACTGTGCTGAGTTTTGCTCCAGTGAACAACATCCAGTCCTGATTCTCCACCTTCAGATTTATATTTAAAACTCAAAACTACTTTTCTGCATAGAAACAGGACCATTGCACAGACAGATGTGACTCTTCGGGTGGGTATTCTTTAGTGCACAAGATCTCTCTTCTCTCAGCTTGTGGTTGTACCAGTTACTCTCTAGGTACCTGAATACACCACCATGAGAGCTGTTCACTTCAGTAAAAGAAGCTTTTCACGTTTAAGGGTTTATTTCTGATTGCTTTAAAGCATTATCTTCCTCCTAAACTTGCAGCTGCTCAAAATTTGCAGCAGATGGGACACAAATAAACTCTGGGAAGGTTTCCTAGAGCACCACCCCAGGCTCGGTGACAGGGGCAGCAATACCTGTGAGCGCAGTGAAGGTGCTGGGAGCGTCTCCCTGGGATGTGCGGCATGGCAGGAACATTGGAAGGTGCCAGCGGGTTGGAATTAGCCCTCGGCGGCCAGTGGCGAGGCAGGACAAGTCAGGACAATCTGGCAGCTGCTGGAATCTGTTCTGAGGTGCTTTTAATCTCCCTGAAATGGTACAAACCACCTTGGCCGCTGTCAAGCTCAGGTGGTGGCCGTGAGGAAGGTTCTGCAGGTTAGATGTGAAATGGTGAAGATGGTAGTGCTGTGCCAACCCTTGGGAGGTGATGGCTTGGTGTGACCATGGGATCAGGTGGACATCTCTCCCACAAGGGCATGTCAGGAGGGTCCCCACTGCCACAGGTGGGTTGCCTTGGGGGTTCCAGGGGTCCCTCACAGCCACCCTGTCACCCTCAGGACTGCCTGCCCTCATGAGGGGCTGCAGTGTGGCCCCTGCCCGCTGCTCCAGCAGCTGGGAATTGGGGCTGGGGGCTGTAGGGCTGGGGGTGAGGTTTCTTAGGTAAGCCCCTTCCTCGGGCCCGCGGTGGGGTGGATACTGCGGGACCCCTCACAGCCAAGGGGGTCCTAGGCTTCCATGTTGTCTTGAGGGCTGCTGGCCCTTACGACGCCTCAGGAGGGGCTGCGGTACTGCCCCTTCCATCCCCTCCAGAAGTCAGGAACTGGGGCTGGGCGTGAGTTTTCGGGAAGGAGAAGTCCGCGGTGGAGTGGGTGCTGAGGGACCCCAGGGCCCCCTCACAGCCTCGGGCCAGTCCCTCACCCCCTAGCGTTGCCGAAGCCGAGCCGAGCCGAGTGTGCCCGAAGCTGCGCCCGCGCCGATCCCGAGGGACTCCGAAGATTACCGAGAAGCTCCGAAGAGCCACGAGCAGGGCGGGAATCCCTCTTCCGAGCTTCTCCGAAGCTTCCCGAACGGTCTCACGCGCTCGTCTTCCGGAAATAGTCGAAGTTTACCGAGCGCGGGGGTCACGGGAGGTGCTGGGCTGAGAAGGGAGGGAGGGTATCAGGGCAGGGCGCTTGCGCCCGCGAAAGCCTTTCCGGAAGAACCCGAGGTTTGCCGAGCGGCGCTAGCTGACGAGAGATTCCGGAAAGAGCCGAGGGTTGCCGATCAGCGGTGGGCCGAGCGACTCCGGAAAGAGCCGAAGGTCGCCGATCGGCTCTGGGCCGAGCGGCTCCGGAGCGGCCCGAAGGCGCCCGAGCGCCCGCCCGGCCGGACAGCTGGAGGCGGCCGCAGCGCCATGTTTGATGCTCCGCTACTCCAGTGAGGAAAATCCGCCGGCATCGCCCCAGAGCCGCCGCCGCGAACGGCTCCGCTGCCCCCGGCGAGGGCGACCGCGACCCCCCGCCGCCGGCGGCTCATGAGCAGCGCGGCCTGAGCCGCCCCCCCTT
>JACBWW010000073.1:308549-459272 GCA_020086605.1 Lanius collurio | reverse complement strand
GGGCCAGTGAAGTATCCCCCCCCCGGCTCCCCCTCACCCGGCGCCGGCGCCTCACCCCAACATCAGGGCCTTGCCGCCACAGCCGCCCCAGCAGTATCCTTTGCCCCGGGGGTTCGGGGGCGACACCCCCTCCCCACAGCGAGCGGGGCCGGGGGGGAGGTGAGGGCTGCGGGGACCCCCGAGGCCTGGGGGCGGTGGGGGGTGAGGGGCCCCCCAGGTGGGCGGAGGGTTGGGGGTCGCGGGGCCCCCCGGAGCCGGGGCGGTGTGTGAGGTGGGGGTTGTTGAGGGGTTCCTGGCTCTTTTTTGTGTGTCTGTTTGTGTGTGGGGCCCCCTGCAAAGGGGGGCTGCACCTGCTGGGATGGTGCGGGGTAAGGGGGCCCGTCCACCTCCCCAGTGGGTGGTTTGGGGGTTCAACCCTTTCCAGGGGGTCCCTTTTCTCCCTCCCCCAAAGCAGCAATGACCCCAAGGGTAAACTTTTAATTATAAATCGTTCTTCAGTTTTTGCCTCTGGTCCTGCCTAGGTAAGTGCTTTGGTTTTGTTGTTTTTCCAGGCGAATTTAAACCCAGGTTTTTATTTACAGCTGGGGACGATTTTCATGTGATTTATTTTATTTTATTTAATTTTTCCTACTTGGCTGGTGGGAATAAATCTCAGGTGGAACGTCTCACTGAGCAGCTTTCCCTGCCAGGCCACGAGTGATGGAGAGGAGGCTCCCACTCCCCTAAATCCCCCCACCAAAGCGGCCGCTGCTACAAAGAGAGGCTGGCGGGGGCTGCAAGTGTTTTTTAAAGGTCTTCGGTTCTGTGCTGCGAGTAGGCCCCGAGTCAGGAGGGAAATACTGCAGGGATCAGCAGGAAAGTGCCTGCCGGCCTGAGGTTTTGTTTCCAGCGTCCGACAGCATCCTGTGGCAAACTGGCTGTTCTCTTCCACCGCCCCCCCCCCCGGAGTTTTGGGGGAGTATGAAGTGAAAACCACTTTGTGAAATATCTCCGTGCTCTGTTATCCGGGAATGGTGCAGGGATGGTCGGGAGTGTGTGTTTTCCTATTAATGTTTGGCGGTGAGTTGGATTTTAAGGTGGAAATGCAGGGTGGTTTTCGTGCCGAGGGCTGTGCCGTGCTGCCTGTGCTCTCAGAACTGTGTTCCCATGTACGAGCATTTTCCTGCTCTCACTTTCATTTTGGAGGTGGGAAAACCCAGCCCTTTTATAATCAGTTCAGGTCCATTGTTTTCTTGAGCTTCCGGCAAGAATCACCCCTGCCATGACAACAAATTCATTGCTTAAACCATGAGACTGTTGATGTTACAGATTTGCTTGGGTCAGGTGAAAACCCCTGGACGTTGTCTGTGCTGGGTGATTTTTGCCTGGTGTGTGCTATTCCGTAATTCCAGTGGATGCTTTAGGAATAAAAAAAGTGGGAAGGTGCTGTCAGTAGAGTCAGCAGGGTGGTGGTAAGTAAAACTGTTGCTTGGGGAAAATTTGCTTCAGTTTTGAGGGACGTGCCAAGAGTTGGAGTGGGAATAGCGGCCACCGTGCACAGGCTGTGTGTGCCTGGCTGATCTTCCCAGCAAGGTGCTGGTTTGTCTGGGAAAGGGCTTTTTTATCGGGGAATGTGGCGCTTGGGTGCCTTGACAGTTGAAGGCTGAAGTTTGCCTGGCTCTGGGGTTGTGCTGGGCTTTCCAAAACACTTTATTTATTCCCTGGGATACTTCTCCGGGTGTTGCTGAGAGGGTGACCCTGGTGGTGGGTCGGATGAGGGGCTGTGCTGTTGTGGTTGTTGATTTTGGTGAGGTCATGAAGCTCATGGGGATGAAGTTTGGGTTTATTCTGAGCACAGCCTAAAAACAAAAGGGCTTGGAAAGACTGGAGAAACTCCTGGAGGAGCTGGGGCTGCTGTGGCAGTGTGTCCCCTCCTGGAGACCCAACTGACACCATGAGCAGGAGGGACAGAGGTGGGGAGAAGTGTTAGATGGATATGACAAGTTGGTGTTATAGAAGTGGGGAGGTTAAAATGACACAGTTTCATTTTTATTTCGAGACAAGCCTGTTTTGAAAACATTGTGTTTGACCGATATCTCTGCTTAACTCCTAAGCTACTGATCTCTGCTTGGAATATATACAGACACTTTAATTTTGATGTTTATTCAGGTGTCCTGGTGAAGCTTATTCAGGTGCCCTGGCCGGTTTTATCCTCCACCAAACTGTGTTTGATTATAAACAAAAGCTGCTACCTCTCAGTGCTGCTCTGAGTGAGGCTCGGGGAGCAGAGTTCATCCCTGATTTACTGGAGTGCAGGGGGTCATCTCAGTTCAGCCTTATTTTTAGCCCTCTTTGGTTTCTTTTTTTTCCCTCTCTGTTTTGATACAACTGTTGAGCCACTGTTACCTCACAGCAGATAAAAGAGTTGCAGGTTTCTCTGACTTGGGCTTTTTAGACCAAAACAGTTTCTTACTGGTGAACTTTGTAACTTTGGAAATACCTGTGGTTTCAAACTTAATGTATCATGAAATTAAACAATATCTGTGTAATTGGAAAAAAATAAGAATTAAGTGAGAGAGAAGTGTTCAGCATGTGCATATAGTAAGGCACGAGGGCGGGAAAATTAAAATACAGGGGAAAGAAGGAATTTTTAGAAAAAATAATATTTTTTGAGAGAAAGAGAAGCTGGAAAGCGATGGATGTGAAGAGCAGAAATGTCTGGATGTGAGATTCATTCTGTTTCCTGCTAAATAGGAAGTTATTGAAGCTGCTGTAAGACAAGACAGACTTGTGAGGAATTTCCTTAACACAGTGGCTTCAAGAAGCTAAATTTTCTGTGTAAAAGTAAGCTGAGATAATTTTGTAGCTCTGGTAGTGGTGAGTATTCAGCCAAACCTGATTTCAGGCAAAAATTGTGCTCAAAACTTGTCGGTATGGATAAATCCTTCAGTTGGATTCTGACCCTTATTTGGGAGAAAAGGGCAAGGGAGGGTGAAACGACGCACAGAAGGGATATTATAAAAAATAAATCCCAATCTGCCCTCCTTGGCTTTGACTCCCAGACTGCTTCTGCAGGAGAAGTTCCAGTGAAGTCTGGAGTGAGACTCCTTCCATAAAAATGTACAGTAACAAAGGTGCTGCAAGTGCACTGTGGCCCTTTGTGGTTTTACCTCGATGGTGCTCCTGACACGTGTCACACTACACTCTGTTCTTTACTCTCCCACTTAAGAGTGAAGTATTTTTTCTCTGTGTGTTACATTAAGCTGCTCTTTTGAAAGTCCCCGTGCTGGGAATAAATTTTGTGGATCAATATAATCGAGTCACCAGTTTCTTCCCAGCCCAGATGAGAGCAAACATTGGCCTGTAAGGGACAGCCAGGTTGATGGATGGCACCTGGGGTGAGGTCCCCTGGCTGCTGGTTAATGTGACACTGTTCAGTCAGAGCCAAATCAGAGCTGTCTGCAGCTCAGGGCTGGTGTCAGTAGGGTTTTGTTTTCTTTTCCCAACTTCCTCACGTTTGGAGGGAGTTCCTGGTTGTTGATGTGCAGGCACCAGTAAGCTTGACTTTAATTTATCCCTGTGGCTGCTTCCGTGTGGGATTGGGCATCTCTGAAAAACTGGGTGTTCCTCAGGTTATTGCAGGTTGTGGCAGGCTCAGGGTGCAACAGACCATTACTAATTTTTTTTTTCCTCTTCTTCCTCCTTGTTAATTCAATTTCTGAGAAGTAGAGAGGAAGGATTGATGTTTGGGGGACTCATTTCTGTGTGAATTCCATCATTGCTGTGTGAGGAAATGTGTGTTTTGCTAATGTTGCCTCAGTGATTTAGTTTTTCCTGTATTGTTCAGCTAACTGTGCTGTAGTCCCTTTCAGGAAGTGATGTGATGGTTCCTGCTGTGTTGGGTGGCATCTTCTGGGTGCAAGCAGCTTCCCAAGAGCCGAGGAGGACAGCAAGAAATACAGGATGGCGTTCAGGAATGTCTGAGGCTCTGTGAGAAGTCGGGGTGAGTTCCTGGCAGTGCTTGCCCAGTGTCGGGATGCAGGCCAGGCCAGAGTAGGCCTGCCTTGGAGATCTGGTTAAATCAAGATTCTTGAGGAGGATTTGGGTGCCTGGGGTTCTCTCTTCTCTCTCTGTGAACAAAGAGTTGAGCAGGAGGAGAAAGTGCCCGATAATTTTTCCCAGGAGAGAATCTGCAGCGTGCGCGAAGGGTCGGGGTCTCTGGGTTGCTGTGATCCCCTCTAGAAGTTTGGAGCCAATGCCATCTTCTCTCCCTTACTTTCGTTTCGAGGGGCCTTTTCCTGGACTACGTGATGGAGCAGCTCTGTGCTCTCTGGGGTTTGTCTGTTGAGGACAAGGCATTTGGAAGCTGCTTGGGCACAAAAGTCAGCTTGGAGAGCGTGGTTGTTGCACTTGTGTGAAGCACTCCCTGCGCCGCTTTGACATCGGCCGGAGCACAGTTGGAAATCCTCTTCTGGATGTCAGTGGCAGCCGTGTGTGAGGATGGTGTCGGGAGCATTACACTCCCAAAAGGGAGGGAATGGTGAGAGGTGGGAAGGAGGGACCAGGCTGAGATCAGAAGTGTCCCTTGCTCTCCGTGTTTTGAGTTGAGGAGGTAGCATTCTGAGATCTCGGCTGGATGAAGGGGAAGAAGGGGCAGAGGTGTTGCCTGGGAAGTGCTTCTGTTTGGAAGTGTTGAAGCTGTGGAGATCAAACATCTTGGGAGGGTCAGAGAAGCACGAGAAGAGCTTGGAAAAGAGACTTTCCCTGCTGCTCCGTGGTGGTGGCTCCTCTGCAGGGGAGGAACGGCCACGGATTGGGGAGCGTGTTGCCAAAAAATTAAGTGCCTTTAGCCCTCTCTGCCATCTCCCCTGTTGATGTTTCCCAGCCTTGGCACATCTTGGTGTTCTTTCAAGCAGCAATAGCTTTAATTTATTTAATGACAAAAGCCAATCATGTTAGAGCACAGATATGTCACTTTACTAGCTTTGTAAGATTTTTGTGGTGAAATCTCTTGGAGAAACCTGTTTCAAAAATGTGATTTCAAATGGCTTATTTTCACCTCACATCCAAGGACATGATTGTGTATGTTCTCTGGCAGAAGTTGGTGGGAGAAGGTTACTTTATCCATTTAAATATTTGTGTATTTAATGAGCAGCTCTGATTTGGGAGCAGAGTTTGTGTAAAAAGTTGTTGAGAGAGTAACTGGAGACTCAGAACAAATAACTTCCCTTTTAGATGTTGGGATGTAGAAGGATTTTTATCTGTGTGCGAATGGATTTTGTCCATCATTTTCAGGCTGAAAGGCTTTCCATGTTGTTAGCAAACATTGGGATGTGTTGAGCTGGTGCATTTGCTCCACTTTTGTTTAGTAGTAGGAGTTAGCAGTGAAGATCTCCCATAGAAGGCACAGGTAACCCATATTTTCTTTTTCTCCTAATCCAGCAATTTCAGGGCAGTGAACTGTCAAGTTTAGTTGTGTGTAAATCCGCTAATATGATTAGAGTTGCTGGAATTTTTACTCTGGGGAGCTACAGATGGGTAGTATCACTGTTTTACAGGCATTGCTTTGGTAGGAAACTTTATCTGTGACTTGAATGTGGCTGCTGGCAATTGCAAAAGCTTTTCTGGAATGAATGGGGAAGAGAAAACTGGTGTTTGTTCCAAGGCATGAATGTGTGGGGGGAGTCGTGTGCCCCGTGGTCTGGAGGAACTAGGGTAACTAATTTTTCTTCTTGTTTTTTAAGGGAGTACAGTTGATGAGACTCTCACGGTGCTGTGTTTTACACTTGCTGCAATTTCAAGCACTTATTTGTACAGCTTTCCTTCCCAATCCCTGGACTCCGTTTTGCCTCCTAAATAGGAGCTGATGATGTGGATCAGCTGGAAGAAGAAAATAGAATGTGTTCTTAAAAAAGAAGAGGATCAAAGGGAGGAGAGCAAAATCAGATTTTAGGCTAGTTAAGTTTTGTGATGTATGTTATTCCTATGGTTTATCCTTTACCTTTGGAAGGTGTCCCAGGGCGCGCTCCCTCTTTTTGGAATAGGTGATGGCATGCTGTTGCTGATGGGACTTGAGTCAAATTGCTGCTGGGCATGTAACTAGGTTAATGGGACAGCATGATTTTTTTTTTTTTTTCTTTCCTGAAAGGAAAATTACACGCTCTGTATTTCAATTGTACCTGAGGAGTTGTTTTTACCTTTGTTTGCTGCGTAGTTAAGGTGGAGAGAAAAGGACAGGTTTCTCCGCACCAAGATTGTATCAGGTTTAAATCAATTACGCCACCAAAAACGAGATGTTTTAATTGTTAGTTGTAACACCTTTGTGTTTTCTTTATCTACATGAGAGTTAAATATTTCTAGAGCTTTAGATAGGCTTGAAAAAAAAGCCAAGTGGCTTCCAGAATGTGTGTCTTGGAAGAAAAGCTTATCCCATCCTCGACCGATCCCGGTAGCGCTCTCCAAATCCGTTGGTGAAGTGTTGAAATGGGTTAGGACTTGTCGAGGTGCAGTGAGCAGCTGCTCCTTTCCAAGTGCTTGAGCTCAGCAGGAATGAGACTCCCATGCTCTGGAGTAGGAGTGTCTGCACAGGAATAGCTGTAAAAGCTGGAAGCACAGAGACCATCCCTGCTTTTAGCAGGGGAGGGGACTGAATATGGTGGGAACAGAAATTTCCCTGCTAGCCTTGGGGTTTGCTCTTGGTGCTGTGAAAACACCAAGCAGGGAGGAGTTAATGTAGTTAAAGGTCTTAAATAACACAGATTTTCCTGAGTTTGGGAAGCTTTTGGAAGGTGGAAACTAATAAACTTTGCAGGGCTGCTCTGTTTGGGGTTGCCAGATGGTGATTGTGTGTTTGGACTTGATTTACACATGAGGGTGACTGTGAGTTACTGAGTTACTCAGAGGAGTCAGAGGAGCCTGACTGCAGTGTCTGTGTCACTGGTGGTGGGTGCAAATCCATTTGAGCTGATGCTATGGCTATGCTGATGGTCGTCTGAAAACAGATTTCCCTCTTTCATGTGTTACTAGTAAGTCATGGAAGTTACTGTGCTTTGAAACTGGCATTTTTCTGGGCTTATTTTGTTCTCTTGCCAAAAGGCAAAAGTGAGAGAAGTCTTTGGTCTTTCAGGCTAAGCAGAAGACTGTTCCTTTGTGCATCAAAGGGAAAGATTTTTTCGTGATGCTACTTTCAGCTTTGTTTTTTTAGGCAACTGTTGTCTTGGGAAGGCTCCTAAGCATCCTGAGGAAAGGACCTTTTTAGAAAAAAAAAAAAGGTGCATTTCCACTGAGTGGTGAGACCCTGGGGCTGCCACGAGATCTTCCACAGAACTGTCAGGTCTCATGTGAAATTCAGGCTGAAATCTGGCCTGAAAACTTTCTGGAAGTCTTGAATTCCTGTTTGGGGTGACATACAGGCTTCACACTGGACACTTTGTTTTGCAATGTGCAGCTGAATCATTGGGCTGACTCAGTATATTATATTGGAAAGGGAACTCAGCAGGCTTCTCTTAGCTGAGGGTGAGTAACCTATGCTACTTATTTGGGGTGAATTTAAGAACTGAAACCAAATTTAAAGCCTGTTTATCGTGACTTTTAATGTGAAGTTGATGGTGCACCTTGAACTCTGGAGTGTGCTGGGAAGGGGATTTCAGCAGGTTTAGTTAGCATGGCAAGGTTTGTGTCAAAGGTGCTTTTGGATGTAGTATTTCTTGAGCTGGTGAGCCATCTTGAGTTCCACTTGCTGTATAGTATGAAACCTGCTTCAATTTGTGTCACCCTTCCTCGCCAGTGCTCACACAGTTATAAATACTTGTCACTGGATGGTCTCTCTCCAAATACTCAGCTTTTCTGGGCTCTGTGTTTCGTATTTTAGACTTGTGAATGCAGATAATTCAGCTATTGTGTTTTAAAGTCAATTTCAAAGTGCCTTTATGTCTGTCTCTTCAAAAAGAAAAAAAAGACCTTTTTTTTGTTGATATGCAAATATCACAAAGCCTAAGTTTTGATGAGTTTAAGCTATTTGCCTTAATTTTATTGATTACATTTCCAAAACACTTTTTTAATTTTGAAAAAGTTCATCTGCACAAATAAACTCCTTTTGTGAGTTTGTGCACCACGTTTAACTTGAAATGATTCCCATTTTCCCCCAAACCACCCTGTCTCATTGCGGTGGCTGTGGCAGCGGTACCTGGCGTCGCTGGCATTCACCGAAACAATTGGCCCTTGGCACAGCCCCATCCCTGCCTTGCTGCAGCCAAAGCACACTTTATCCACTCAGGCTGATGTTAAGATCATTAAATAAATGAATGAATTGTACTGTCACCAAATTCCCATCCTGGCAGCTGAAGAACATGAGAGTTTTAAAGCTGGGACCTCTGTCCAGAATGTCTTATTGAATGCCCGGGATGTCAGGAGTGGGGACAGTCAGCAAAAAGCTTTCTGGTGAAATGTGTGAGCCTTACAGAGAGTTATGGCATGGAGCGCTGTAAAAGCTTGAATTACCAGACATCTGATTGTCCAAAATGAGCATGGAGAAAGGAGCTAGAGCAGAGCAATAAAACAAGGGAGAGGGACAGACACGGAGAGTGGGAGAGCTGCTTCTCTATTGTCGGGTCAGCTCTGTCTTGTTTGGAAGGAGTTTTGAGGGGAAGAATGCAGCCAGGCTTGGAAGTGTTGAAAACAGGGATAGCTCTTGGTGTTCATCAGGGAGTTTGAGGTCTTGCTGGTTGAGCTAAAACTCCTAAAGGTCACTGATGGTTTGGAAGCTCTTGGAGAAGTCTGCTGAACTTCTACCACTGGGAGGAGAGGATTGCAAATATTCCCTCAAAGGAGGAGAATTCACTCACTCCTCAGGCTTGGATTGCTTTTTCTTGTGATCTAACTCCATCCTTGCTTTTATGATGTTGTGCTTAAGATGGTGTTTTTGCTTAGGAATGGGAGAAAAAAGATCTGTATCATCCACACTGGCTGCGAGTGGCTCTGAAAACCTCTCTGGTTTGTGGGGAAAAAGGAAGAAGATGAAGTGTGCTTCAACCAGTTTGGTGAACCAAATTGCACTGCAGCCCCTGATAATGTCAGAGGTGCTAGGGATAACCAGAAATGTTTGGTTTGGTTCATTCCTGTTCTGCAGTGTTCCGAAACACCAGCATTTAAGGGAAGAATATTTATCTTGTTCTTCCCTTCCTCCCATCCAGTGGTTAAGATCATTGTCTTAGCTATGGTTAATTTGAAAAGAGGTTGCTAAAATAGCAGTGGTCACCAGTACAGTCCTCAGAGCTACCCTGTCCATGCTTTAGGTGGTGATGGCACTTGTGGCCGTGGTGGTGGTGAAATCAAAGTGTCTGGGCAGTGTCTGTAGGTGGAAAGTTCAGTCTTAAAGCCCTGCTGTGACTGTGGAGATATTTCAGGCTGAAATCAGCACAGCTGGGATTAATGCTCATCAGGAAAGGAGCCGTAGTTCCTGTGGTGGTGCATGGGCTGTCCTGTTGGTGCAAACAGGACTGAGCAGGCAGGCAGGGACAGGTCCATTTCTTTCCCATTTGGAATAGTGCATCAGGTATCCTCACCAACTTCTACCTGTATGTTGGTTCAGCTCTGTGGTGTCACTTCAGAGAGCACTGCAGCAGCTGCAGCCTTCCCTCTGTGTTTATCCCTGTTTGTGGCCTGAGTTTGTAGAATCCCAGAATGGGTTGGGTTGGCAGGGACTCTAAAGCTCCGCCTGTTCCACCCCTCTGCCATGGGCAGGGACACCTTCCACTAGACCAGGTTGCTTCAAGCCCCATCTGACCTGGCCTTGGATCCAGGATCCAACAGGCAGAGCCAGTGGAAGTAAACCAGGATTTCTTTAAGTGGGAAATGCTCAGAGAGTAATTTACTGCTCATCCTCAGACCCTGGTGAGGTGAATATATCATTGCTGTTCCTCTTTCTTGGATTCCCCTGTGGAGGTGTGTGTGAAGTGTGCACCTGAGATTCCTTATGAGGGAAAACTGGAGGTGCAGGGGATTGAACTGAGGCTCCTGTCCTGCCTACATCCCTCTGTGAACTTTGGGTTTTGTGCAGCAGTGTAAGATGGGTTGCAGTGCCCTCCCTGGATGCCAGCTTTCCCAGGATTTCATTTTGTATGACACAGGATTTTACCTCAAGGGAAGTCATAAGCTCCACATGTGGCAAGAAGGTACTTAGTATTTCATTTCATTCTGATAAACTGCTGAAATAAAGATTATGGGGGGGGAAGTCACGAGGCATTACAGAATTGGGAGTGAAAATGAGCATCAATGCTCTGGAGAATCATCCTTCTAGAATTCCTTGCTCAGCTGACGGGAGGACCATCACTCTGGGTGACAGCACTGCTGTCACCACAACAGAGTGACCAGCAGAGCATTTCATTTCCCCATGAGGTCACAGCATGAAGTATTGGACACAGCACAGGAAACGCAGCTGAGTGAATGAGACGGTAAAATACCAGGCAGTTTGATATTCCTGCTTATCATCCAGATGGAGACCCTGGCTCAGGAATAGATGGGTGCTGCTGCAGGGTACCCATCCCCTGGGACAGAAGCAGGGGCTGTCTCTGTGGAGCAGAGGCATGTGGGGAGTGTAGCCTGGTAAGCTGGAGTGGTTTATTAGTGATTTTTAGGGCACAGAGTGGGCAGGGGCAGTTCGTGTTAATGGCACACACAAGAAGGGAAAACTCAGCTGGTTTTTAGTACTTTACAGAAATTCAGATCCCTGGGTAAAAATGGCTGTGAAGCAGCTGAGGTGCTCATGTCTGGATGGGAACTTTCTTCTCCAGATGCATAACAACGTGCCCCCAGCTGCAGGAACTGCTGGCTCTGAAGGGAAGCCAGAGATGGGAGGTTTTACTTTGTGAATTCAGCGTGAGGGAACGTAGGCTATCATACGTACAAAGAAGTTTATTCCAGGCTGTAAGATGAATAAGGGCTGGAGAAAAGCTTTTGAACCTTTCTCTGCAATGAGAGCCTTTTCCTCCTGCTCTGCCTTCCTCTGTTCGTGCCTTTTCAGTTATGTCACCTGGCCCTGTCTGCTTTGGCTCTTGGGATTTTAATGCTCTTACCTGGTTATGTGTGTGCAGGGCAAACTCGGTATAGAAATAACTCCATGTGTGTGTTAAGTAACTGCTCTGAAGGAAACAAGCCCCAAAATCCCAGTTTTCTCTTCCTGGTGTGTTGCACTGGTGAAGCTGTTGGGACTGGAGTGTGTTTCCCACTCAGTGTCCTCTGTCCCCAGTGGCAGTGGCTCTGCACTTCCCAGCTCAGACCCAGAGTGTGTTTATCAGGTTGCCTCAAAGCAGCAGATGGATGGGGTAGGTCAGAGCCTCTCCCTGAGCTGGTATCAGGCCAGAAACTGCTGTTTCAGCTGCTAGTCAGGGGACAACTACACTGAATTTGGAGACCTTTGTTTTTGTTGGATTGTGATTCAGTTTGTGTGAGATAGTGCCTGGTTTGGCTGTTTGATATGAATTGTTTTAAGCTCAATGACTGAAATACAGGAGTATTTCTTTTATTTGTTGTATCTGCAGTTGCATTTCAGAATGGGAAAAGTGGAAGACAGGTGTGGCTTCAGCTGTGTTGTCTGATCTGTGGCATTTTATTAAAAAACCTCTTTTTCTGCCAGACTAGATGTGCACAAGCATCTGATGCAGCCAAAACTGCAGAGAACAGTTGAAGAACCATCCCTGTTCCTTTTGGAATAGACCAAAAGCCACAGTAACTCCAGAAAGGAGTAGGCTGGTGTGTGTGTCTGGCCAGACAGGAGATCAAAGCCTTGTTCTCCCTGGCTGCCTCCTCCCAGTCACTCCTTGTCATCTCCATCAAGCCAGCTTGCTCACAGTCTTGCTTTGGCTACTTTATAGCATTTACCAGGAGGTTTGCTTGGTCTTAGCCTTGTGTAGCTACTGTCCCGTATGAGACTATTACTGTTACTTTTTTTCTGCTTGAAAATGCAATAAACAAAAATAAAACAATAATCACAAGTTCTGGCTCTGACATTGCCTCCTGTCAGATTTGCCTCTGTCCCCCCTGGCTCTTCCTTGGCCACTGCTTGGGAATTTTGTGGGTGTGATGTTTTTCTTTGAATACATGTCTCCTGTTAGAGATTCCTGGATTTCCCTCATTTCTTGAACAATGTAGTTTCTTGAGTCTGAAGACTCCTTCTCATTCTCTGGGAGAAATGGTTTCTGACCACCTTAGAGCTGCCTCCTCCCCAGGGATGGTTGCAATTAGTTTGGTTGGTGGCTTTGCTTGAAAAAGTGACCCAGGAATTTTTCCTAGTACATCTCTTCTTCTCCCAAGTCTTCTGCAATGTCCAGAGAAGCTGTGGCTGTCCCTGGATCCCTGGGAGTGTCCAAGGACAGACTGGATGGGGCTTGGAGCAACCTGGATAGTGGAAGGTGTCCCTGCCCATGGCAGGAGTTGGAATGAGATGAGCTCTAAGGTCCCTTCCCACTCAAACCATTCTGGATTCTGTGATTTCGTTCACTTCCATGTTCAACTGTTTCAAGGAAGGATCATTTTACTGTCACAGGTCAGGCGGGACTTTTGAGCTGCCTGGGAGAGGTGGGTGTGGTGGGCTCTGTGAGGGGTGTTATCAGCTGGGGCAGAAATGCCTTCCTGAGCAGCAGCTGGAGGGTTTTTGGCAATCCCTTTGCATTCCATCGTCTCCAGAGGGAGGTTTGCAGCGTGCAGAGGTGTCTCCATGTGTGCTCAGCCTCTGGGAGCTGGCATCCCGTTTCCCTGCTGAACTGTTCCATACATAAATATGGTTTTTAACACTTACCAAATGCTTGGGAGCCAGAGGCTGCTCTAAGAGAACTTCACAAAGGAAAACAGTGTAAAGATATCTCTCTGTTAGGTACTGGATTTATTTTCCCTTCTGTTGTAGTTAGTCGCAAAAATAAATGCAATTAAAAGTATCCAAAGGATTTTTTCTGTGCTGCGAAATGCCTTGTTCAAGATGCTTTCTTCCTCTGAATTTGGATCCTTTTTAAATGCTGAAAGGCATTTTTGAGACTTTGTTTTAACTACATTTTACATCATATTTATATGAAACAGACAAAAAAACTCCCAGTGCTTTGCCAAATATTTTTGGAAAGAACAAGCTTTGTGGATAATCATTTTCATATTCTACCTGCTCCTTGGTGTGTTCAGATGGTGGAAGAATCTTCTCTCTCCTGAAAAAGGCTTTGAGAGATTAACCTTAAGGTAGTCACTTGAGGTGAGTTGATTAAGAAATATACTGAACATTAGATTTAATCAAGATTGAGTAATGGAGTTAGAATTGACTGTCACTCTTGGAATGCAGTTATTTTTAGGTGGGGATTGGGATGTGCTGCTCCCCAGGTTGTCTGTACCATGGCTCTGAAGGCAGACTGATCCAAATGCCATTGGACAGAGCAGATCTGCTCCAGTTTCGTACTTGCAGCCTCATCCCATTAACACATCCCATAGTAAACGTTGTGACAAAGCTTGGCAAGTCAGAGCAAGGGGATTCTGCTGCATCACTGAGGTTTGTTACCTAAAAAACAGCTCAGATATATCAGTAAAAACATTGAACTGGTATTGATGGAGGGACTTCACCTTTTTGTATTCGGCTTCCTCCCAAGGGGCAGTGGAGACACAGCTCCAGTCTCTGCTCTGGGACCAGGGACAGGACCCAGGGAACAGCTGGAGCTGTGCCAGGGGAGGGTTTAGGTTGATCAGGAAAGGCTCTTCCCCCAGAGGGTTCTGGGCACTGCCCAGGCTCCACAGGGAATGGGCACGGCCCCGAGGCTGCCAGAGCTCCTGGAGCATTTGGACAGCACTGCCAGGGATGCCCAGGGTGGGGTTGTTGGGGTGTCTGTGCAGTGCCAGGGGTGGGACTGTGATCCTTGTGGGTCCCTTCCAGCTCAGGATATTCCACAGTTCTCAGAAACATTTGGTGAGGCACTAAACCTCATCTTTTGATCACTTCATTCAGGCATTACCCTCATTGCCATTGGTGTCATAGTGTGAGGTCCTGAACTTTTTGCCCATGTTGGTGTTTTCAGTGGGTGCCTCAAGGGAAATGGGTCTTGTCCAGCTCGAGGCCTTGGCCCTCTGTGGTGCACTGCAGAGCCATCCTTTGTTGTCTTGCAGGGGATGTGTGGCATAGCTGAGGTTTGACTGGGAATTTTCTCTTGCTTAAAGGTGAAAACAAAGCTATTTCTTTGCTGTAACTTTCTATCTTCATCTCAGGAAATCAGGAAGTTTATCTGGATTAAAGCCTAAGAAACAGTGATAGGCCACGGGAAACACAGCCCTGGGGAGTAACATCCCTACCCCTGGCAGGGGGTTGGGACTGGAGGGTCTTTAAGGTCCCTCCCAACCCAAACTAGTGTGTGGTTTTGTGAAACAGCTGAGGCTGTTTGCTGCTCCTCGCTGTTCCAGAGAAGCCAGGTTGCAGACTGATGGAGTGGAAGAAAGTGGTCACTTGCATGGGAGGTAAATGAATTGGGATTATTTTAAAGGAGCTTCCTGACTTTCTTGACATGCCCTGGCTGCAGAGAGAATCAGAGCAGCTGTCTTGCTAAATTCCTCTTAGATACAAGGGAATTGTGACAAAATAGTCTTTCCAGGGACTGAAAAGTAAAGATCAGCTGCAGGTGTTGCATGATATTGTCATTTTGGTTGTGTCTAGTAATAATATCAATTTCCTTTCGCAACCTTCAGTGTCAGTGGCAGAAAAGGCCAAAGCTCGTGTGGTTCATCACATGGTGCCCTCAAGCAAGGAGTTGTTCATCTGTCAGCTGGAATTGTGACTTTTTTCTGCATTATTTCCAGGCTGGGCTTGTCTTTGCTATGCCCAGGATGTCCATTTGTAGGTTTGCATTTCTGAGTCAGTGTAATGGCAGGGTGGGAGAGGTCAGGATGTGAAGTTACCCATGAGAGAAAGTCCTCTTGGAGAGGCCTCAGGTGTGCTGCCTGTTGTAAGTGTTAGGAGCAGGTAGGATCAGAGGCAGGTTTTCATTTCCCTGGGAAAAAAAACACAGTTTCTGGGGTCACTTTACATGGTGCCAGGGGACAGGACAGTACTTTAACGTCATCCCAGTCTCAGAGCTGACTTGGGCAGCTGCAAAATGGGGCGAAATCAGTGAACAGAGATTGTAGTATCTCTATACCCAAAACATGTATCATCCTCTTTGCAGCTTACCACTCAGTAAAAGCAAAGAGCATAAAACCAGGAAACCTCTACAGATGCTGCTTTCAAGCAGCTCATTTGGTGGACACATTTTGCTTGTGTTGCTTGTCCCTTTAAGCCTCTTTATGCATGGAGTGTCAGCCGCAACGTTTTACTGAAAGCAGCAGAAAGAGCCCACCAGTTGGGACTTAAATCCACCTGCTCAGTGGCACCTACACTTGGAGCTCTTCTAGTGGCCCTAATAACCTTAATGAGGTTTTTGTGTACCTTTCCTAGGTCTTAATTTTGTTCCACATGAATATTCAGGTATAAGCAGCATCTTAGAGTTCTCCTGTACCATGTATTAGCATATTGGAGAACTGCTTTTTCCCCCCTTGATTGTTATATTAACTTTTATCATAGATTGATTTTAAATGCTAGCATTTCATAATTGCATCTTAAAATGTGTGTTATATGGATTGTACAAAGCAGAATTAAGTAGAACAAATACATCTTGCTTTATCTGGAAAAAGGTTGTACTTTGCTGCAGATTATTGATGTTCTCTTATCTATGGTGCAAACACTAAGGCTTTGGAGTAAGGAATTGTTATTTAATGCTGTGTGATGCATGTTGTGACTTGAAACATGGATAAATACAACTTACTCTCTGGGTTTGTTCTCAATGACCAGCACAGCAGCCCTACCTTAGGAAGGTGAAAAGGAATCTCCTATTTATATCCCATCGCTGTTCATCTTGCCAGAGTTGCCAGTGGAAGCCCAAGTCATTGCCAATCAGCAATAGGTGTTTTAGGGACTTTTGCTTTGTTTCTTCTCTATTTCCATGTTTCTTTAGACTTTGGTTTCAAGCTTGTGTGTTGTTGCAGCTGCTGCCTTCACTGGAGTTTTGAGTGCACTGATTTCATGCCAGCTCATAGAATCATGGAATATCCTGAGTTTGAAGGGACTCACAAGGATCAAGTCCAGCTCTTGGCCCTGCACAAGACAACCACAGGAATCACTTTCTTTTATCCCCTGAGGATCTTTTTTTCCCTCTGTTTCTTTATTCTTTCTCACCTTCAAAAGTGTTCTGATAATTAGACTTGAGATTATTGGACCTGGCATTAAAAAAAAAAAAGGGAAAAATAAAAGTTGTGATGCAAGAGCAGCTGTAAATTCCTGCTTCTTCAGCAGCCACAGGTCCTTTGCTGTGCAAGGGACTTGGTTTGTAAGTTCCTCTTCCCTTCTTTACAAGCTGCCTGCTCGATGTTGCCATTCCCCACCTGTGAGGAAACAAAGGAGGCAAAAAATATTCCTGCAGTGGAGGAGGAGAGAGTGGCAGGAGTGTGTGAGTGTTTGAAATGCCTCTTTGTGCTGCCAGGGCTATGTTCGGATACGGCTCCGGGCTTCGTCCCTCCGAGTGGATTTCCCCTGTGGATGCCTGAAGAACAGTAATTTTTTTTTTTTTTTTCACAGCTGGCTGTTTCTAATGAGACCTTCCTTCATTTTGCAGTGAAGCAGCAGATCAGCACCTCTAAAAAGATCTTTATCTCAATGGTGAAGAGCAGGGGTCCTTTCTATATTGAAAAATCCCAAAAGGAAATGGCATCCTATGCAAGATGTGGCCCGTGTGAATGGGCTCCCAATCAGTTTAATTAAAACTCCAGTTGTGGTGGGTTTTCCTCCCTTTTAGTTCAGCTACAACCCAGGGAGAAAAGTTTGTATCTTTACAAGCTGTTCTTGCATAAGTTGATGCTGTGATTGCAATTAAGAAACCCTTGTGTTTTAGAGGCAAATAAATTAGCTTTCTTTGTATAAAAAAATATCTTGCCCCTTGGCCAGCTCCAAAAATAGATGTGGAGTGAAAGTGAAGTGTTTAAATGCAGCATATGGATTAGCTCATGGGGTGGTGCAAAAGGCCGGGATTTAGCCAACTTTGCCTTTTGTGTGGTTATCCCAAGTCAGGCTGCTGAAGGAAAATGGAGCCAGTTTCCTTTGAGCCAGTGAGTGTTTCCTGTGTGTGGAGCATGCAGGAGCTCCCTGGGTGGGGCAGGATAATTGGGTGATCCTGGTGCCGAGAGACGGATAAACATTAAAGGAGTGGAAACAGACACTTTGTTGGGTTTGCTCACTTAAGGGTTTCTTCTGTACATGGGGGAGACTCCCTGCAGAAATCTCTTGGTGGAGTCTGTTTGCATCAAAACCTTGGCTCTGCTGAAGTACAGAGGGTTCAAAGTTCTCTTTCTGCCAGAGGTTCCAGTGTGCAACAAGAGCCCAGTTTGGGAGAGAAGAGGAGCCAGCCGAGTGTGAATTCATGGCTTTGGGGTTTTACAGGAGAGTATTCATGTTTCTTGGGACATGCGGGCCACAAAAAGGTCCATGATGGCCACGTCTTCCACCACGTGGAGGATCCTGCCTCATGGATGCTCCTGCTGCTGGTGGCTGTGTGGCTGAGGTGAGGAGTGTGTGCACCCCTCTTTGAACCCCTGGGAGGAGAAACACGCCCAGCAAGCATCAAACCCCTGGAGGTGGTGCTCCCCTTTATCACTCTGCATTTCAGACTGGTGGTCGCATGTGTCCATGTTTAAATGGGACACCAATACCAACTGGGATCCTGCTCCTTTGATCATTTCTAGATATTTTGGTTTGCTGTTGAGCTCTGCTGAGTTTTATGGTAGCACCAAGAAAACGAGGAAGGGGTTGTTAGTTTTGTTTGGTGGAGTCAATACTGAAAAAGGCTGAGTGCTTTGTAGCACGGTGGGGAACGATGCTGAAATGAGGAGCAGGTCTCAAAATGTAAAGGACTCAGAGAACAAACACAAACATTTCCTCAGTTCCAGGAGTGGAACAATAGCTCATTGTTAGGAGGAAGGGATTGCAGAAAAGCCAGCAGACTCAGAAATAGGGGGTTATTTTCTATAGCTTACTGTTTATATTGCACTTGGAGGCTCTTTGGGGACTGGATGTCCAGTTCCTAGAATGTGTCCCTTGGTCGAGGAAGGTTGGGTGCGAGCAGAGCGTGTCCTCAGTGGGCATTTGTTCTGCACAATGCCGGGCTCACGGGCGCTTGGAACACTCCTCTGTGTCCATGCGAGTCCTTGCTCTGCCTCGCAGCCTATCCTCTAAAGAGACAGGACCCTCTTCCTCCCACCCTCACTTTCTTTCTGCTGTCTATCGGCCGCTGAATGGGTTTGCATTGACCAGAGAGACAAAGGAGCCTTTCAGGCCCCGGCTTTCGCCACAGCCAGCGCGCTCTGGGCTTTTGTTAATGTGCTCAGTCCCCCCTTTCTCCCCGGGCATCCTCACGCTCATTGTTAGTGCAGCTCCGGAGCAGCACTGATAGTTGTGAATTCATTTTGTTTGCTCAGTTCGCAGGAGAAGTTGCAAAAAGCTGCAGAGAGAATGTGTTGCCTCTTAGGTTCTCTGCGGAGTATTTTCTTTCATGCCTTTCGCAGGGAAAAGTGGATTGTGTAAACAGATCCTGGCAAATCCGTGCCCGAGCGTGGCGGGGCAGCGCCTGCGCGCTCAGCCCGGCGTCTCGTTCCAGTGCCTGGGAGCACTAACTGGCTTTCCCCCACCCCGCTGGATTAGGCTCCATGTTGTCCTGTTTAATTTTGTTATTGCATTAGTCAGCTAAAGATGTAAGCGCTTATTAAAACAGCTGCTCTGCTAAGTGGCAGTGCTGAGTCGGGGGTGCTGTGCAACAGTTGGGAACTCGCTTGGGCATCACCGAATCTGTTGTGTGAGGGGGTTGTGATTTTTAAAGACTTGAAGACTTAAAGATCCACAGTCTTAAATAGATTAAACCAACTTCAGATAGATACAGCAACACAGGGATGGAAGGTAGGAGAATCTCCTGGGTCAGCATTTCCTACCAGTGCATAGAGATGACCAAAAGCAAAGCTACTTTTCCAATTCCATGTTAATAAACCTGAAAGATGCTCTCTAATCGTTATGAAACATCACTATAGAATTAATTCCTGGAAATAAACTGTTCGGAAGCAGCTGATGGAGAGCACTGGTGTGTAGCAGGCATGCAAAAATAAATCTAAATGCTTGTTGGGGGTGTGGATGGAAGGAGAACGGTTGTTTCTTACCGTGATGGCAGGCAGGTTTTGAAGGGGTTGTGCCCCAAAATCAAATGCACTATTGAGTGAAACAAACTGGGAGGACAGGACAGAGGTGATTTTGATTGTGCAGATGAGGTAGTGTCAGCAATTGAGAGATGACCACAAAGGCTGTTGGAGAATTCAAAGCACCTCAGTGCAGCTGTTTTTTCTAGAAATAGTTGGAGTTTTGGTATTCTGAACCAATTTTTAATAGCACATAAAGCTGTGTCATCTTTGGTTACCATTGCCCTGACTGGAACATAAATTGTGGAGCTGGAAGTGAGGCTGTATCTCTGCACCTTTTAAAGGATAACAGAACCCTCTGTAGTGAATATGTGACAAAAGGGAAGAAAACCAGTGTTCAGACATGTGGAGGGGCCTGAGTGAGTCACAGAAGAAATCCTTGTCAAGAGAGCATGACTGATTTTTTTTTCCTCGAATGGAGAAAGACTTAAACTTCTCATTAGATGGCTGCTGAGCACACACTTTCAAGCTGGAAAAAGTAACCCCAGACAGGACTGTTCATCAGTCCCCCCCAGCCAGCTTGTGCCTCGCCAATAGAAAGTACCCGTCCTTGCGTGTGCTTGTTTTTAAGGACTTGAAGGCTTGAAGATTCAGTCTTAAATTAATTAAACCAACTTCAGATAGATACAGAGATGGGAGGCAGGAGAGTCCCCTAGGTTGGTGTTTCTTTGCTGGCTGTCTGGAGGGTTGTGGACCTGTTGGATTGCAGTGTACTCCATCCTGCAGTGAACTCCCCATCCCTGGAAGTGTCCAAGTCCAGGCTGGATGGGGCTTGGAGCAGCCTGAGATAGTGGGAGGTGTCCTTGCCCATGGCAAGGGGTGGAACAGGATGAGCTTTAAAGGCCCTTCCAATCCACACCATTCTTGGATTCTGTGACCAAAAAAGGCACTAATATTTCATTAATTACTCTGAAGGGGTTCCTTTATCCAGAAACAACTTCACAAATGATCGGCCACACAATGCAAACACTCCTCGTGCTTTGGTAAGCATCAGCTTAATTCTGTTATTCTTGTCAGAGGGTCTGGTTCTAGTTTTTTGGGGGTTTTTTTAGCTTTGGAAGTCAGTGCCTGGGGTAAAATCCCTGTGTGGGAGTGGAGCCCAATAGGGGGAGTGTGAACTTTAACTAAAGCCTTGTCTGAATTCCTTCCAATTTCCTGTACAAAGGATGAGCCTCACCACGTGTCCAGAAGGCTAATAAATGTAGGGGCTTGTAAATCAAAGGGGAATGAATCTGGAGCCTTTGGGGGCTTTGCTTTGCTTAAAAAGTGTAGAATGTGTCCATAAGACAACACTCAAATTGTCCTTTCTTAATAGTTTCTTTAAAATTTATGCCCAAACTTACCCAACAAAGTAAAAATAAATTGTTTCCTTGGTGCTTTCAGTGAGTGAAACTCTTCTTGGTTCAGTGGTAGAGGGTTTAGACCTTGGGACTGGACCAAATGAGCTGGATTTTGGCACACTTAGCCCCAACTGAAGCAAGGAATGCCTGCCCCCAAAGCCACCCAAACCACAGCGTGTTTCAGCATCACCTGTGGCACAAATCCACCTGATGACTTTGCTCTGGCTGCTGAAATGCGGATTTTCTGATCTTGGCTTTCTTTCTGCTGGGAGGAAATCTGCCACCTTCCTCTGCAAGTCTTTCAGAAAGGTTTCTTCTAATAGAAACCTTGGTTTTAGCAGCCCTGGCGTTGGCTTTGACCTTGGGTGCCCTTTTGACTGCTCCTCTTTTTCTGTCTTTGATGTTGGAGCGCTGCATATTTGTGGTGATTTCCACAGGCATGTGCCGTGCTCAGACAGACGTGGCTGCACTTCCGGACTTAAAACACCAGCACTCGGCCTCAGTTTGATTAGATTTGAGTAAAGAGAGATTTTTGTAATGCAGAACCATCATCCCAGAACTCTTAAATCAGATAATTAATTATAGTGGGAGTGTTGTTGGAGTGCAGAGGTGGGAAGCAGCTCTGGCGTGGCTGGGAGGGGATTGATGTAGCCGAGTTAGGAGGGGTCTTGACCACACTTATGTGTTGCTTTACCCTCTAAACTGCATGAGTTTGTCCCTCCATCAGCCATGGGAAGGGACAATCCCTGTTTTAGTCCCTTAAGCCTTTGCTAGACAAAAACATAAAATCCAATTGCATGCCTCTTATAGTGGCTCAGCTGACCTGGCAAACGCACCCACGGAGGCCCCCAGGGTGGAAGAACCCGGCACATTAAATGTGTGTGTTTGACTTGGGTGGTGATAAAAACACCACTGGAGCTGGGGTCGATTCCTCTTCGGGCTGATCTTGGGGATTTCATTTCCCTGACAGGAACGCAGGAGATGAGTCAGAGGATGACAAGAGGAGCTGCTCCTTTTTCTTACTGTGGGGCTTGTACTGAGATCAGCCTCATTCATACCCAGCTGCTGGGCTTTGAAAGAATTGGATCAGCTCTCCTTTTTGTTCAGGTTCTCCTTCTCTTCCTTAATTTCCCCTCCCATCAGTGTGTTTGCAGCTCCAGCTCTTCTACTAGGAAATAAATACGAACTTGCTTTTTCACACCCTCTTACTAATTTTCACAGTACTTTTCATGCACACAGTTCTGTTTCAGGTGTTTGTCTTCTTGACGTCTCTTTACATTGTTGTTTTTTTCCTTTGAAAGTCTGAACCTCCTTGGAAATAGGTACATGGAGATTTATGCTGTGGGGATACAGATGATTTGTCATGACCTCATGCCAAAATAAATGCAGGGAATGGGGTAGGGAACCACAATTCAGGTGCTTAAGGAATATCTGGCACTGCTGCTCGTTCCTTTTACGAAGTAGTTACTGGTTTTCAAAAGCTTTTTGGGGGATGATAACCCCAGATTTCTTTTTTCTCTTCCCAGATGCCATAAATATCCATTTCTTATGCTCTACCATCACCCACAACTCTCCAAAGAAAGAGCAAGTCAGCTGTCAGTGCTCAAAGGAGGTATTGAAGAGCCTGAGTCCCGGAAGCTGGCGCAGGCTGGGTCGGGAGTGCTTCATTCAGAGACTGGGAGGCCCCAGGCCATGAGGGGAGGGCAGGATCCCAGGGCCTCTTCTGCCCCTGGGGATGAGCAGAGAGTCATTAGTTGCTGCTCATTACTCACCCTGCAAAGTATCTTAAGTGCCAGGCTCAGAGCTGAGTCTTTTAATTCAGGCAGCACAGCATTGCCATGTTCCATGGGATTGCTCCCAAATCAATGTACACACCTCATCCTGGGAGGCTGAGCAGTGTGAAAAATCATCAGGCTTCAGAAGTGGGCAGAATGCAGTGGATTCTGGTTTGGGTTGGAAGGGCCCTTAAAGCTCATCCCATGGGCAGGGACACCTTCCACTGTCCCAGGGTGCTCCAAGTCCTGTCCAGCCTGGCCTTGGGCACTTCCAGGGATCCAGGGGCAGTCACAACTTCTCTGGGCACCCTGTGCCAGGGCCTCATCACCCTCATAGGGAAGGATTTCTTCCCAATATCCCACCTAACCCTGCTCTCTGGCAGTGGGAAGCCATTTCCCCTTGTCCTGGCACTCCAGACCCTTGACCAAAATTCCTTAGGTCAGGATGTGAAGGCTGACTTGGGCATTGTGTACTCCTGTGTGGAGACTGGAGTGAGCTGGATGGAGCAGTGGTGGTGTTCAACCCAGCCTTGGTTGTTGCTTGGTTCATGATGCAGGAGGAGAAAGGGCAGGAGCTGCAATTTAAGGGGAGGAAACCAACTCCTCACTCAGCTTGGCTTTCAAACCTTGTTTCTCACTGTTCTTGCTATGACAGTCTTGGGAAGTTCCAAAATACCTTGTTCCTCCTGCTCCACCTCCAGGAGGTGACAGAAGAGATGTCCCTGCACTTGCAAAAATCCTGAAATAGGGTGTGTGAGATGTGCTTGGTCACTGTGCTTCAGGGGCTGGCTGGCAGCTGGGGAGCAGATGTGCTGCAGGGCTGCAGAGAAGCTCCCATGGGGATCCACTGGGCTCAGGCAGACACATCACAGTCGTTCCTCATGGACAGGTTCTGATGCTCTTACAGACATCACAAAACAAAAACTCTGTTCTGGAGTCAAGTACGCTTCCTCTGATGTCCAGAGCCAAGGGGATTAATGCTATTGAAGGGAAAAATGAGATGATGATGATTATTATTATTATTATTGTTAGTATTAACTTTTGCTCACATGGGAGTCCCTGTCCTGCAGTGAGAGTGTGAGAGACCCAGGAGCTGGGAAAACGTGAAAGCTCATTGTTCAGTGTAGATTTCAGCAGCTCCTTACAAAGGAGAGGATCAGGTCAAGCAACATAAAATGAAAATAATCAAAGTGGCAATCGACTTATCCGTAATAAAATTAATTCTTCACTATTTCATAGGAGCTGCATGGTGAAATTTTAACTTTTTTTGCTTGAGCACTGTTCTGTGCCTTAGTGTTTCCTTCTCCCCTTGGCCACTGGCCCCTACTCTGCACCTGCCATGCAGTAAATGGCCTCGTGTGGGTGTGTCCATAGCTCAGCTCATCTCAGGTTCCCAGCACCACTCAGAGGGTCCTAAAAAGTGCTTGGATTTTTCCATTCAGGAGCCCCTGCTTTCCTGGATGTGTACTAGCTCTTCTGTTAAGGAAACAGGAGAGGATGAGGCCTGTGGGGTGTGTATGAGTGAGATGAGGCTTTCCTCAGGTGGAGGGGTTTTTAACCCTGGAAGCAACAATAACAGTCAAAGCTTCACTACCCCAATCCCTTCAATTAGGAGGAGATTCCTAAAGAATTTTTCTTTTTCAGGACTTTTTTCTGTCATAACAGGGAATTTATTTTCTAGTAAATATCAGAAAGTAACTTCCTGCTGTCTGTGGGATCATGCATGGATTGCTTTGGTACATATCAGGCAGTGTTTAGTTGGCTTTTCCTTGGGTGTCATGGCAGCACCTCACCTCACCTGTGACAGTTTCTGTGACTCCACCTGTGACAGAGATGGTCCTTAAAGCAGTGCCACGTGGGCTTTTCCCCTCTGCCCTACAAGCCACGATGTGCTTCCCACTGCCACAGGGCTCTGTCACCACAAGGTGTAGATCAAGATTACATTTACCCACATGGCTGAGCACCTACTTGTGCTTGGAAAACAGCCTTCTCTGTCCTTCCTCTGTGCACATATCCTCACTTGGCCTCCCAAAAGCTTTTTGATTTCTTATTTTTACAGAAGGCCTTGTATGGGGTCACTGTGGTGGTTCAGGAGCATCTCTGGGCACATTGGGTGTGAGTCAACCCAAATGGAAGTGTCCACTTAAACAGCAAGAGGAAAAAGCCTTTTTATGCAGCCAAGGCCAGGTACTTCAGGCAGTAGCAAGTGTGATTAAATGAGTTGGAATTGAAGATCTGGAGCTCCTGCTGGGGATTTCCAGTTGGGTTTCCCCCTCAAGAGTGCCGTTGGTTATATTGGAATAGGGGAAAGATTAATAACCCGTGGGATGAAAGGGAAGAAAGTGTGTTACGTAAGAGTGAGGATGGCTGATGAAATAGCTGACCTTGCAAAATGCTTTCTCTTGGCTCTGTGCCCTTAAATATGGAGGAACACATCACAGGATGTGGATACAATCACTTGGTTATATTTAAAATACGGAGAGGTAGCATGCTTAATATTCCACTTAACTGGAGAAGCAACTTCTCAAGCAAACTCTGATCCATGACCCTAAGAAATCTCACACAAATCCACAGGTAGTGTGTGTGGTTTATAAAAATTTGGACATTTACTTAAGTAAATCTTGAAATCTCATGTGTATTTACTATAAATGATTCTATCATTGTCTAAATTGTCAATTAATCCATTTAGTGAACGTGTGTGAAAGTTGTGAACAGCTCAGCTCAGCACACGTTAATTAATGGGGATAGTCTCTGAAGAGCTCCATGGGTTAGTTGGGCTTGGATGCTTTGGAATTTTACAGCATCTCTTTCTCCTCAAGGAGAACTCAGTTATCTCTGCAGTTTTGTAAACTCCTTGTCTATGAGTCCTTAAAAATTCCTTTTTTAAGTAAACAGATTTAGCCAAAGTGGCACAGACTTAAACAAAGTGCTTTAGATTAAATGTGAATTTGCCTGGCTTTGAGGGAGCTAGGTTCTTGGAGGTTTTTTGCATTCTTATCATTTTTGCTAAAAAAGTGATGATTTTGAGGGGATTGGAGTATTCAGGGGTGCAGGTCTGGCTGTGCCTGTACTCAGCACCAATTGCAGGAAACGTCAGCTGATGTTACATAACAGGTACAGACTTGCACATCAATCCAAGGATACGGTTAGTGAAACTTCTGCTGGCAGAATTGGGGCAAAAATGCTGCAGGGTATTCCTGATTAGCCCCTATTTTATTTTTTTAAAGGAGTATTGGGTTATAATCGTAGGTGGAAAAGTTGTAAATCCATCCCTTTTATTGGCTATAATGCAAATATCCAGGTCGGACTTTGTCCAAACTTAAATGCAAACCTTAGAAGTGCTCCTGAATTGCTGTTGCTGTACAATATTTAAAGAATATATTTCAGCAATGTCTGGGGAAATGAAAAGTTACTTTACTGGTAGCAGCAGCGTAACTGCACTGGAAATGGGGGATTGTGCTGCTGTCTGATCCAGAGAAGCTTTTCCTCCCTTGGAAAATGAGGGCTGTGTTTGTGCTGCCCAGGTGAGCGCTGACCTCGGATACTCCTGGCTTACGTTAAAGCCACTTGGTTGCATAAGTGGCTCTTACACCTCTCAGTTCTTGTGCCATCCACTGACACCATTTGCCCAGGAGAATCTTAGTGTGTCGTAACCTTGGCATTTTCTGGGAAAACAGAGGAGCACGAAGAGTGAGATGACTCAGGAGAAATGGGAAGGGCGGGATACTTTTCATCTTAAAGCATTATGGAAGATTATGGAATGAGAGCTCTTTATGCAGATAGGGATGTGATAACTGTTGGAAAAGCCCCATGTGGTGCTTCAGGCATCCAGGAAAATTGTTTTCAGTTAAATCTGCTTAAAAAGCTACATCACTCTGTATTTTTTGCTGTGCAGCATGAGGATGCTTTTAATTGTTCCTGAATTTAAGAGGCTTTAATATCTCCAGTAAAATAGGCATAAAACTTCCACCTCCAGCATGGAGGTTCCCAATGATGGTATAAATATCCATGTGCCTGACCCCTCTAGTGATGGATATGGTTCCTTGCTACACTGAGGATAAATGCCCCAAAATGCTTCCTGATGATCTTTGTCCCTGTTCCTGTGGCTCTCTGAGGGAGCTCCTGGTGTGATCTCCTCTGTCCCGGGAGCTTTCCCAAGAGCTGCACCCCATGCTGGTGAGCTGCTCCTTGGGAACCTGGGCCTCAAAGCTGCCTTCCACCTCGAGGGACCCCCTCAGCTAAGGAAGGCATGGGCTCAGGGTCCCAGATAACACCATCACTTCATCAGCTTAGAGCAGAGTGCAGCCAGTTGCACAAGCTGCTGCTGAATTACTCTTTCTCAAGCTGTGCCAGAAAACTTCCTGCACTGAAGTAGCACAAGCTGGAAGCTCCTTCCTTAACAAGCAGTTTGTTCTCCAGTACCAGCATTGCTTCCTCTGAGGACCTTCATACGAAATTATCACAAAAAAAAGAGGAAGCTGGCTGAGTAGCAGCCACATATCTTTGGTATTATGGGATGTTTTAAAAAGTCTTGTTCCTTGGTCACTTATGTAGGTAGATTCTATGTGGATTTATGTTGGACTCAAGCTTGGGAGCAGCCACCAGTTTGATGCTGTGGATGTTCAGCAGCTTCTGGGCATATTTCTCACATGGAAGAAGGCTAAATGACAATTATCTCCTGGTTTCCTTGTACAGGGATGAGGGAGGACTTCAGCCTTCTGTCTCTAGTTCCATTAGGCTAAAACCGTCATGAATTTTTGCTAAAGAACTTTATAATTGAACACAAATGGTCACCTCCTCCCTCCCCTCCCTTCTGCTTTGAAGTCCTCAGATAGCTGGAGGGAACGGCGTGCATGGAGACATGTGCCCTGTAGCTCCTTGTGCCAGTTGGAATGGGAATGCCCCATTTCTTGAATTGTGAGACTTCATGCCTAGATTTCAGTGGTAGATTCCTTGATTGTACTTTTTTACGGTGTTGACTGTTATTTTTTGCTTGTTATGTCCGTTAAAAAGATTCCCTGGGTGTAAATTAGTGCTCAATGTTCCACTTAGTTTCACTTCCTATAAATGCTGTTCTGCACTAAGGGGTAGGAGCTGGGATAATTTATGAGCTCCAGGCTGGACTCTGTTTGTGATCTCTCCTCGCTCCCTGATCCCAGTGCTGGTGATGTCCTTTCCAACAGCACTTAATCCCTAAACCAGAAAAAGGAACAATTTAAAGCCCCTCGCCTGGCAGATGACGTGGAATTGCAGCCTGACCCCTGCATAAACTTGTCTTCCCTTGGAATTCTCACTTCCAAACACCCTCCTGCGTTAGTCACCACTTGGGTCACACTGCACGTGGTGTTTGGTCAGGGGGCTGTGGAGGGACAGATCCCAAAGGGACAGATCCCAGACATCATCCTAGCTCAGCTTGTGACCGTAGCAGTTGAGTGTTGTTTTTAAACGATACTGGGAGCACTCGTAGGGGTGGAGCTGCAGGATTTGGACCCGTCCCATGGGACAGGATGGGGTTGTGCACTGCTGGACACGGCTCCAGGTGGAAGGGTGCCCTTCCCAAAGTGTCTTTCCAGGGAAGGCAAGAGCTGACACGTTCAAGGTGGTATGTAAAACGTCTTCTGAAAGCTTCAGCATGCTAATGAACTAATGGCACTGAAATGAATTGCTAATTAAAGAATTAGAAGCCTTCAAATCAGTTAGTAGCATAGAGAACAATCTCAGTGTTGAAGGGAGGCAGTGGGAAATCTGTTCTCAGATAAAATGTTGCTTTTCTCACATATTTCCTTATTTTTTCTGTGGTAAATGCATGACAAGTTTTGTGTCCTGTCCTGGGGCCCATAATGCCTTGAGGCTCAAGTGATCCTTGTGGTGTCTATGTTAGTTCTTGCTCATTGGCTCTGCACCACTTCCCTTCACCTACACAGACTCCATCCCTCAGGAATGAGCCGCATTCTGCCGAGGTTCACCTCCCTGCCATCTCACATGAAGGACTAAAATAATCCTGGAGAATCACAGGGCTCCTTGTGACTCTAGCTGGTATGAACACGCCCATTGCTTTACTTCCTTTCTCATAGCTTCAAAATCCACTCTGGCCCCTCAGGGCCGTTCTCCTGGCTCCGACACAACTGTCGTGGAGGTGTGGAAACACGGGGAAGAAGGGTGGTGTGTAGGAAGAGCCTGGTGCATAGCCATGCCCAGTCCCTCCACTGGAATGCAAAAGAGGCAAAGTCACGGAGCAAGACAGGGAGTTCTGCCCTGGCTGAGACAGGCACCGGCCTCTGGTTCATAGTGTGGATTTTGGGATGTTCCAGAGGTGCTTTCATGGATGTGGTTTCATGTTGGGATGAGAGATGTCCCTCGGAGCTGCAGTGGGAAGAGTGGATCTGCCTTTGCTGACTGGGCTGTCTTCACCTTGGTCTCATATGTGATGATCATGTGAGCTTTTGGTGATTTAAATCAGCTCACGGAATCCACGGAAAACTTCACCCAGCCAGGAAAAAAAATAGTTTTCTCTTGAATCACCAGGCTGAGCTGGTTCCCCAAGGAATCTTGTGATCCTTAGTCCTTTCTGAGGGACATTATTCCTTGCTGAGGAAGGTGGCAGAAGCTGTGGGTGCCCGTGTTGGGCAGCCAGGTTGGTTTGGGATCCCATGGAAGCTGACTAGTGCCTGTGGCAGGGGCTAGGGAAGCACTGTGCCCTCCAGGAACCAAGCCTTTGTTTTCTTCCCTTTTCCCAGGGACACTGGGGCTACCCCTGTGACCTGGAGTTATTCCCCCTTGCCCCTTTAATTAACAGTGCTCCAGAAGGTTTCTAAGGGACGCTCCATGGAGGTGGGGCGTGCAAGGGGAAGATTGGCTTTTAGATCTACGGCTTGCAGAACCTTTGAAGTCTCTGTTTCTTTCCCTACCTGGCCACCCAGGCATGGATTGATGGAGGAATTGCAGAATGGACGACTTGGGCTTTTTCCCAGCTTTTTCTGGTTCTGATCCAGGATTGTCCCTTGTGTTTTGAAAGCATGAGATGGGCAATGTAAGAGCCATGCAAAATAGTAACAGCCACTGACATAAGTCACTTGCATGATAAATTATTATTGTTGCTTTTATTATTATAATTAATATTATTTATTACTTTAATTTTACTTGAATAGACAGATGAGGTTTTTTTGTGTTGGAAGGGCAGCAAGGTGAGGTGTTGGTGTAGAGGTAGACAGTCTTCTGGCTGACACTAAAAGGGATTTTATTTTTGTCAGGGGCACAAAAATAAGTATTTGGGTGGCAGGGGATCTTCAGAGCTTTGTCTCATTTCAGGGAATAGCAGGGGTATAATAGCTGCATAAAAATCTTCTAATTAAAAGAAGCAGCTGAACTATTTAGGCTTGTGAACTACTGCTAAAATGCTAATTATTTCGGAATGTGAGAATGTCTGGAAAGGCTTCTTCATCAGGAATCATGAAGGTTTCTTGTGTTTAAATGAAGTTCTTGGGTTATATAGAAGCCCAACATGGTTTGGGCTGGGAGGGGCTTTAAATCTCATCCAGTCCCACCCCCTGCCAGGGAACAGGGGACAGAATGAGAGGAAGTGGCTTCAAGTTGAGCCAGGGGAGGTTCAGGTTGGATATTGGGAAAATCTCTTCACTGGAAGGGTGGTCAGGCACTGGCACAGGCTGCTCAGGGCAGTGGAGTCCCCAGTCCTGGAAGTGTTCAAAAAACGTGTGGATGTGGCACCTGGGGACATGGTTAGTGGTGAACATGGCAGTGCCAGGTTAGTGGTTGGACCTCATTATCTTGGAGGACTTTTCCAACCTTAATGATTCCATTATTCTGATGTTTAGGATCACCAGGTTATGTTCAGATCTGCCTCAGCAGCTCTCTGGGGTTACTGCATCCCTGCAGTCCTATGCAGGGATGTGGTTAGGGAATCTACACCAGGAGCATTTTATGGGGCAGCCTTCCCCTGGGTGACAGCTTAATTCTCCACCTCCTCTCCATCCATGCCTGCAGGATCCTGCCCTTTGGATTACACCTTCCTGACAGTAATTCTCCTCTGATGCCATCTGATGACTTGTAGGTGCCATCAGTGCCTGCCCTTGCCCTCAGGAGCCTTGGGAGCAGAGACTTGTCTGTTCTCTCTTTTCTGCTAGGAGCTGCCCAGGGATGGTTCTGAGAGCATCCAGCTGCTGCAGATGCTTTCTTTCCCAATTAACTTGTCCCGTGATAGGAACCTAGGGCTGGATTTGGAGTTGTAAAAGGCAAAAATGAAAGGTCTGGGAGGAGGGACTGAGTGATGGGAAGTTGTTATGTTGTAAGGAGGGAACAGCTTAAAAGCTGATTTCATCAGGAACTGTAGTGATGGGATGAGGAGTTATGGGTTCAAACTGAAAGAGGAGAAATTTAGGTTAGATAAGTAGAAGAAATTCCTCCATTTGAGGGTGGGGAGGCCCTGGCACAGGGTGCCCTGAGAAGCTGTGGCTGCCCCATCCTTGGCCGTGTCCAAGGCCAGGTTGGACGGGGCTTGGAGCACCCTGGGATAGTGGGAGGTGTCCCTGCCCATGGCAGGGGGTGGGACTGGGTGATTTTTAAGGTCCCTTCCAGCCCAAACCATTCCATGATTTCCTTTCCCATCCTTGTCCTGCTGCTTTGGAAACCTCAATGGTTTCTTGACCCACAGACCTCCCAGACAGCTGGAAGTGGGTATGCCAAGAACATTACCCCAGTTGTGGTAGCAAGGTGACAAATACCTTCCCTAGGGCATGTTGGATTGAATTGTTCCCACACTTGGCTGGTGCCTGGGAACTGCAGCTCCTCTGAAACATCAACTGGGAGATGCTGGTTTTCTTTCCCTGCTTTTATAAACCTGTGAATCACCTGTAAATGTGCATTTACACATTGCAGGATCCTTACAAACACACTGTGAGTGCTCTGACTGTGTGTTTTGATTACTTGGTACTTGTTTTAAGAAATAAGGAAATGATGTCTTGGTGTAGACCTTAAGATGACAAACAAAAATCCAGGTTTGTCTTTAATATGTGGATGTAAAGAGCAGCAGCACCAAAATCCTTCATTCCCACCCCTTGGTTCTCTCCTTGGGCAGAAAGCTGAGAGCAGCACAGCTCAGAGATCTGGAGTAATTTCATGGAATTTTGGGAGATGTTTAGCCCTTTAACACATGGCATGAGCCCAGCTTCCTGGCATTGCCCTGCCTGGGACTTCTGGGCTCTGTTTTTGGGGCCAAGCTGTTCTGAGCTGGCTGGATGTGCATGCTGCTGGTGTAACACAGCTCTGCTTCCAATTCTTCAGGTGCATTTTGGAGTACAGGCCTCATCTGGAATATCTCTGTGGGTTGTTGGCCCACTGAAGTCCTCTGTAACTTAGAGCAAATTCTCCAGAACTCAGCTGGAGTCTCCAGGGCTCACCTTGTTGAGCTTTTTTTCCCCACCTCAGTGTTTTGGGCTGTTTATAAGGTGCCTGGCCTGGGGTTGTGGCTATAGATGTGTGAGGAATCACTTGGAGCAGGAGGGACTGTTGGAGGACAAACAGGGCTGCTCCAGGTTCCTGAGCATTGCCTGTTTCCTGCAGCCTAATGGGAGTTTCAGTTAACATGGACAAGTACAATCGTAAATAACCCTCCTAAAATTAAATGGAATTTTAGGGCTACATTGGCACTTTCCCCATGGTGCTGTTGCCTCTCTGTGGCAATGCCATGATTTCCAGCTGAAGGGAGCTGATGAGATGTATTGACTTTTTCATCTCTTAGGAGAGTCCATATATTTTGAGAATAAAATGTGAATTGAAAAAATTTGGAAGTGGCTGGTGTTTTATGGAGGAAAGAGGACAAGTCAGCTGGTGAGAAGATGTCTGTAGCTGAGCAAAAGATGCTCTCCTGGCATGTTGTTCACCTTGTTACCTGAGCTGCCACAGGCATGACCCAGGGAGCCTCTGTGGCTTTTTTTTTTGGTAATTACTAATATTTCACAGCTTGGTTCAAACCTGGATTTAACCTTATTCAGGCTGTGCTGTGAAAACCCACTTCTGGGAGTGTTAAAAATACACCTCAAAGTTCACAGTTACAGAAATATTCCATGCATTGCCTCCAGACCCGTCCCCCACCCACCAACACCCCGCTTCAGGGAAAATCCCAGCAGGATTAGCAGAGTTTAGACACAGTTTCTTCCACCCCAAACAACCTTTCCAGGTCTCAGCTGAAAATAGCCAGTTTGCCTCCATGCTGAGGTTGCACTGGAGGGAGATAGGAGATGAACTAACAAAATCAGGTTGCCCTTAGAAACCCATTTGGATTGGGCAGAAGGATTGATTGGGGGTTTGTGGTGTTTGCTGGGGCATTGGTCGTGCCAGCCCCCAGGAGGAGCCACATGGGGTGAGGCCAGCTCTGGGGTGATTTAGTGCGAGTGAGCTGTCTCAGTGCTGGTTAATTCAGAGATGCAAAACTGAGCCTGGAAGTAATGAGCTCTGGCTAATTAGGTGCTTGTCTGCAGGTGGAACTATTGCAGCTGGTGCTCCCAATATTGCTGGTTTGTATTTGGAAGCATCATGGAATCAGTGGGATGCTGGGAATACAGATCATTTGCAACAAAGGGGTTTTTTTTGTTATCTTCCTTCTAGCCCCCAGCTTTCCTCTGGCATTTGGTTTGGCTTGACTATGAGGTTATCATATGTGGACCAAAGATGGAAGGGAAAGGATGAGGGGAAGGGGGCTTTTTATACAGACAGATACTGACAGGACAAAGAGGAATGGCTTCCCATTGCCAGAGGGCAGGGATTGATGAGATATTGGGCAGAAACTCTTCCCTGTGAGGGTGGGGAGGCCCTGGCACAGGGTGCCCAGAGAAGCTGTGGCTGCCCCTGGATCCCTGGAAGTGCCCAAGGCCAGATTGGACGGGGCTTGGAGCACCCTGGGATAGTGGAAGGTGTCCCTGCCCGTGGCACAGGGTGGGATTGGATGGGATTTGAGGACCCTTCCAACCCAAATCAGTCTGGGATCCTGAGATATTTTGTGGAATGGAGATTTAAAGGGATGTGAGTTGGAGGATTCGGAGACGTGCTCGGGTACAAACAGGACGTGTGCTGTGGCTGTGGCTGCTGCAGTGACTGCTCAGGCAGAAGGGCTGGGATGTGCCAGGTGGGCTCTGCCCCTGAACTTTGGCCGCGCCGTCGGACGTGCCAGCGCCCTCATCTGCAGATTCCCAAAATGTGTTGGGACTCCCGAGGGAGAGGAGCCGAAATCTGAATAGCAGCAGGATGCTGGAGGAAGGAGAGGGACAGCACGCTGTTCAGTGAGCATTTGAAGGTCACATTTTCCTTTCAAGCTGCAATTTTTGGCCCTGGTAAGTTTGTTTTCTGACAGGCATTGGGGTTCATTGGGATTTGTGTTCCCCTTTTCTTTGGGAAGCTCTCCCTGTTCCCATTCAGCTCTGTGCAAGTGCAGCTCAGGGCACATTGTGTGGCAGACAGCAGGGAAAGGCAGTGTTTGGGATTATTTGGAAGCTGATTCTGAGATTAATGATACATAATTAGGTAAAAAGCTCAAGATGTATTTCGAGGCAAGTTTTGTTAGGAAGAGAGTGCTCATTTGGAGCATGGCATAAGCTGGGATAAGCAGGGGCCTCACTGTAACATTTGGATCCAGACAGAGCTTGGGGAGGATGGTTTAATGAGGAGCACTTAATGCAGAGGGATGGACAGGATGATAACTTCCAGTTATCACCTCAGAGTTCAGCTGGGGAGCAAAGAATGAGTCCTGCAGTCGGGGATTTTGAACGATGCAATAAAGGAGTGGTGAAACATAAACAATATTTATGTAAGTGCATTTCTGGTACAAAAGGAGTAGATAAATACCTTATTTAAGGTTTTGTTCCAAGTATAAAATAGGCCATAAACAAGAACTTAAAGAGAATTCGGTGATGCAGTTTAATACACAAAATACATGAAGGATTAAAGAGGTTGTTTGCGCAAACATTTCATTGATCCACTTAAAATTTATATGTCTGATAAATGGCTGTTGGGCTGTGAACATTGACTACACATGTGGCACTAAGGAGCTTTATACTGGGCCATAAATTGTTGAAACAAGCTTAATAATGTCTTTTGCCATTGAATCCTTCTGGGGATAAGTCATTTGGAAAGTGGTGGACCCTGGAGGTTTGCTTCTCTTCACAGGAATGATGTACTACTCTGTTAGAAATCTCAGTACTTTTAAACCACCAAACCTCATTTTTGCCACTTTGCAAACACTTTTTATTGTGTTCCTCTTTTTTTAAAACATTTGACTTGCCAGAAATAGTCCTTAGATCAGAATTAAGTATTGGTGTAAAGCTACCATGGGCTTTTAAGGAATTCCTCACCTGCAGCTCTTAATACATGACCACATTCCTGAGTGCTCATGCCAGCAGAAAGTTGTATTTTATTTTTCCCTGGTATAATAACAATATAACACTGAGCACTGAAATACCAGTGCCCCATTGGGACTTGACCTGTGGTACAGTCAGGGCTCGGAATTGTGCTTTGTTTTGATATCTCATCACGTTGTGCAAGAGCAGTTGCATCCAGCTGAGAAAATGGAAGTAAAAGCACTCTTTTCATAGAGGCCACCTCATTCCTTTGAGACTCAGCCAAAGGGGCTGATCCCCTCGTTGGGAATCCACTAGCAAAAAAATCCCCCAGAACAGACAAAAAAAACCCACCCAAACACACTCTGAAATGAAACATGGTCTCTGCAAGGATGGGAGATGGGATATTGTCATTGGATGGAGGAAGGGGAAGGATTACAGAGGGTCAGCATTTTATTAGGTTGGGTCACTAAATGTTTTCCAAGATCCTTGAAATATGTTGGTCTTGATTTTTGTAATATTAATTGTCTCTCATCTGTTATGAGCAAGAGTGGCTCAGCTGTGAAGGGTCAGGGTGCTCGAGTCCTGTAAGAGCTGAAAATGTGGAGGTGACAGAGAATGGGGGAAATCAGTGTGGGCCTCTGTAATTAGGGCCTGGATTCTGCAGATACACAGGAGGATTGAATTATGGTCACCCCGCCAACATCAGTCCTGCCTTTGCATAAATTTGGAGTTACTTGCTTTGTACTTACTTTTGTACTTACTTTTCCTTGGAAGAAGTCAGTTTGGTTGTCATATTTCAGCATGGAGAGATGACAAACACTGTTTTGATCTTATATATTTTAATTTCTCCCAGGTGATTTGTCACTTGGTGGAGTTTGCTTTGGGATTTTGTTGTTGTTTTGTTTTTTAAAGGCTGTAGTTTGCTTTGCCAGCATTCCTTCCTCAGACTTCTGAAACGTGATTTGTCAAAAGAGGGATTGATTTTGAAGGGAAAATTGATTGCTGAAGTAGTTGCTAAGTAAAGGGGTTTGTGGTGCTACATTTGGGAGTAACAAGATGAAAGCTGAGGGGAAACAAGCTGCAAAATTTCCTGCTGAGGAGTTTGTGCTGTGATTTAATTTTCCTTCTGATAGGGAGCACTGATGCTTTCCGAGCTCCTCATTCATTGCCGGGCAGCTTTCCAACTACTGTGTGCTGTGGGGGAGTTCATCTTTTTCCCTTATCCTTTCCTTTATAAGCTTGGCTTGATTATTATCCCCTATCAACTTGCTAAGAGGAGCATGATGCTGCCTCCCATCCCTTTCCTGCTGCATGCACAGCACAAAAATCGGGGAAGCAGCAAGATTTCAGTGGCATTGAAGTGTTTGGGTACCAAACCACACCGAGGCCTCGCTAAGTCCCCCCTTTGTGCTGCCTCTTTAAGAGCTCAAGCTCTGCCTGCGCAGGGTTGGGCAGGAAGAGCTCCAGAGCCAGCCTGGCGTGGCACGGATGGGATGTGGCTGTGATGGGATGTGGCTGTGATGGGATGTGGCCGTGGACTTGGCTGATGGATGCAGGGACAGGACACAGCACTGAGCCGGCTCACAGCCAGAGCTCTCTGGGATCTCACTGCCAGAGCCCTCTGGGATCTCAGTGACAGCTCTCTGGGATCTCAGTGACAGAGCCCTCTGGGATCTCAGTGACAGAGCTTTCTGGGATCTCAGTGACAGAGCTTTTTGGGATCTCAGTGACAGAGCTTTCTGGGATCTCAGTGACAGAGCTCTCTGGGATCTCAGTGACAGAGCTCTCAGGATCTCACTGCTGGAGCTCTCTGGAGCTCACTGCCAGGTAGGACCGAGTGTGCTGAGCAAAAGGCTTCGCCCTGTGAGTAGAGGACAGTGGGAAGGATGGGGTGATGCCAGGGAAGTTCCAGCTGCTGTGACTGGCAGAGCTTTTGCCTTTGAACCTTTTCAGAGCTGTGCAGTTTCCCAGCCGGCTCAATGAAGTGTTTCTGCTGTTGGGATGTTCACCTCCTGCATTTTAATTGCATGGTGAATAGAGAAGAGCCTGCAGAGGAGAAACACGTTCCTGTAAAGCTCCCTGCCATCACATCCCTGCATGCTTGGAGGGGTTTTATAGATTGCTTGCTCCAAAAAGCTGAAAGAAATGCTCAAATTTGATGTGGTTTCTTGCCCTTCTGTAATCTTGCTTGACGGTTTTTCCTTGGCTTTTTTAATGCACAGTTTCGGTACAAGCGGGGACACGTGTGGGGATTATATAACCCTGGGGAAGCTGGTGGGAAACTGGCTCTGTTTCTGGGCAGGGGTGAAAATCAGGAGTTCTGGAATGGTTTTGTGTGAGGTGTTTGCATAGGCACCCGTGGGTACCGCGGGTGGTGTTACTGCTGGGAAAGGGCACTTCCTTGGAGCTGTGAGCTGGAAGGGGAGGAGAGGCCAGCAGTGCTTGGGGTAAAATGGTTGCTAGTTGCTGAAATGAGCTTAGGTGAAAAGCACTATTTCAGGGAAAATGAATCCATTTTGGGAGAAAATGGAATAATGTTCTTTCCTTCTGCCTCCAGTCTCGGTGGAGCAGAGAAACCTGTACAAATTCCTGCTGAAGGGTTGATTTTGGTGTGTGTTCTCAGGTCATTCATTGCTATAACAGCACACAGAAATCTTATAGAATTGCAGTTTTGTAGTATGATTGGAACAAGCAGAGAAATGTGACACAAGGAGGAGATTTCTGCAAGGAATTCCTGCTGTCATTTCACTCAGCATTTGACAGTGTCACTGATTGCTCCAGCAGCTCCAGGCTGGATTTTTTTTCCTTAATCGCTTTACAGAGCAGTCACATATTCCCCTCTCCTCAGAGTGTGGCTGTGGCTCTCTACTTAACAGAGATCCTCCTCTTTTTAGGGAGATTTTTGGTTTCCAGAAAAAATCTGTTTGGTTTCCAGCCGGCGTTCCTTCTCCCACTGGGTTTGTAATAGCTCCCGAAATTCCCCAGCTTGTAATCACTGCTGCAGCCAGATGGGGACTAGGTGGAACTCCCACTGCATCTGTGCCTGCCTTTTTGAATCTGCCAGAAGTGTCTCACTTAGGTGAGATTTTAAATATATATTTTATGAGTTAATGAGCCCCGAACAGTGACGAGGAGAGTCCGGTGCTGGTACTGCCAGGGTTGCCATCCTTCTCCTGGATCCTGCTGTGAAGCTGATGGAGCAGGGAGAGCTCTAAGAAGTCATTCAGCCTGACATGAGCAAAGGAGAGGCTGCAGTTGCCCTTCACCAACCTGGCAGTGCTTTAAGAGATTTTCCTTGGATTCAAGAGAGTCTCTTTGCTCCTGCTCTTCTGCTTCATTGCTGTCTTCGTCTTTTCTCCCTGTGTAAGGAGCTCTGAAAACTGTGTGAGGTTTGGATTATCTTTGTTTTTCCCCCCTTCCCTCTCCCTTCCCATCCTCCTAGATCATTTCATAGCATAGTTGCACAAGTCGGTGATGAGGGTGGCAAGGATGTAGGGGAGGTGGAGGGAGAGGAAGAGGGAGGACACAGATACTCCTGGAGTGGATCTCAGCATGGCAGGGTAGTAACACCAAAGAGCTGCCTGAGTTACTCAGTGTATCGGGGCGTTCCTGGCTGTGGTGGATCCAGCGCTGCAGCAGGGCTGAGCTGGCTGGACTTCAGCTCCTGCACTTGCCTGGGTGTGCTGGGGAACCCGAGGGCAGCCAAGGCTTGTGCTGCATTTGGGGATGTGCAGCCCCAGTGGCACCACAATCTCTGTGAGAGAGCAGATGAGTGAGTGCCCTGGGTGGTGTGGGTGTGGATGGGATGATGCTGCTGGATGAGGTTCTGCTTCCCACCTGCCTTCCCTGACCCATTCACCTCCCTTGGTGGAGCATCAATGCTGTCACTTAACCTGTTCCTAGGAAAAGAACCTCATTAGCACAAGTCGTGATGAACTTTGCTGTCTCTCGCAGTAACAGCAGCTGTTACCCCAGGGCAGGCTCCTAAGGCAGGGAGAGGGAAGGTGGTGGTTTCCACTGGGGAGCAGGAAAGAGCTCCAAGAGGCTTGCTGGGAACCAGAAGCCTTTCCACTTGCCCAGCCTCTCTCAGGGAAGCAGGAACCTTTCCACTTGCCCAGCTTCTTGCAGAGAGTCAGTCAGTCTATGGATGCCACAAGTTGGATGCTGGAAATAATCAATTTCTCCAACCATTATTTCATTAAGGCTTACTGGAATTTAAGGCATTTTGTTCCTATCAGTGTTGTGGCCAGGTCAAGTCCTTTGGGAAAAAGGACTTAAAAAAGGTTTCTTTCGGATCTGATGAGAATCATCCCTTCCTAGGAGAGATCTTAAACAGTGACTCCAGACTCTGCAAATCCGTCGGAACTGCTCCCTCCTTCAGGCAGCTCTTCCTGGGTGCAAAAAGAGCGGTTGCTCTGCTCAAAGGAGATTATTTCTTCATGACTTATATAAGTTCTAAAATAAGAAAATAAATCCCAACCTTGTCAAGGATGAAACCGTTTTTCCAAACTCAGGAATGATCCCTTTTGAAGCAGTGGTTGCTTCAAGGAATTGTCAGGAGTGCCTGGAGATGGGAAATCTCAGCTGTGACGAAAGGGGGGCAGCTCCATCCTGGGCCTTGGGCTACCATCCCTGTCATAGGGATGTTCTGGGGGAGAGGGCATGGTACTACAGCAGGAAATTGGAGTTTTCATTTCATCTTCCAGTGTGTTTTTAATCCTTCTGTCCCAGATTTTGGCTTTTTTGTTGTTATTTTCTAAAACTCAAGGGTGAATGCAAGATCCTTGGGATGAAGGCTGGGAGTGGCTCTGCTGAAGTTTGTGACAAATCTTGCTGTTGTTTGGCTGAGTCAGGGTTTTAAATCCTGTCTGGTTGTTAAAAACCTCTCTGTTTATCAAACGACACCACTCTGGCCTGAGCTGGCAGATGTGCAAAGTGCAGATGAGCTTTAGACCCTGCAAACAAATTCCTGCCCTCGTTAAAAAAAGGCAAAAAGAGACACAGGGTGAATGAGCACCAGCCTGGGCACCAGTGGGTCCAGATCCTGTTCCTGTTCTCCTGTCCTGGAGCTGGCTGTCCCCTGTCACCTGCCAGGACCTCCCTGCAAAGGTGGTGCTAAGGTCAGGGCTGGACTCTTCCCAGCATAATGCCATCAAGCAGCTTTTTATTGTGTCTGATGCTCAAACATTGAATATAAAACAAAACTGAGAAGTTCTAGAGCAATTTCTGAGGCTGTTTGGTGAGGAGGAGCTTTTTAGTGACAAGTTCAGAGCCAGAGTAGAGCGAGATTGTAAATTTAATTCTGTTTCTGTGTTTCCAATGCTGTAAATTTACCTCAGCACTGCTGGAGGAGGAGCTGATCCAGCTGGGATTTGCTGTGAGCAGTCAGCAGGGGCAGAGCAGGTTGTGTCTGAACAGTCCTTACTTCATCCTTAACATTTGGTGCATTTTAAGGGGAATAGCTGGGATTGTGGAGCTTGAGGTGGCTGTCGAGTTGTGTCAGCGCCAGCAGGGTCTGTCCTGTCGCTGTGATGTGCTTTCCTGGGCAGCAACATTTATTTGGAGATCAAACTTGGGGTGCAAAGAGTCTTGAAATTTCAACTCAGACTAATCTGGGCTCAGAATTTAACTGAGCAATGTGTTTTTCCTTGTTAGAACAAAACCAAGAAGTGTTTTCATGACTTTATTTTTTTTTTAAGTATCTCAGTGTTAACATGTGAGGTCTGTGTCCTTCCGTGTGTACAAAAGCCTCAGTGAATCCAGCTGTTCTCATTACCCATGACATTTTGATGTGTGAAATGTAAACAGTAGGAAGGTGAAATCTGATTGTGGCATTTGGGAAAATTTTTCAGCATTTAGAAAAATTTCCATGGCAGTGGGCATTGGGTATTGTCTAGGTCTGTGTGAGGCCACATGGCGTTACCCAAGTCAGGCTTTTTTATTCTTTTGGATCCCTGCATCCCCCTGTTTTATTCCACAGGTAAAACAGATTCTGTTGCGGGGGTTTTTTTGTGCGTAGTTTTTTCCCCTTCCCCCGTGGATTTCCACAATACTTTTACAATTAAGAAGACTCTTGCAATTTGCTTTTAAGTCACCCTGCAGCAGCTCCTCAAAACCTCCCATCTCTCTGACAGCCCTTTCTTTTGGTGGGTGGATGAGGAAAGGAGTCACTGGGTGAAGAGAGGCAAACAAGGAAACAATTCCAGCAGGATTCCTGCGTGGTTAGCAAAACAGGAGCTGCCATTGTCCGCCGGTGCCCTGCTGATCCGCAGGGTTTGTCCCGCTGAATGCCGAGACCTTGTGGCTTCTGGGATTTTTCCCTTACTCTTTCAAATAAAAGCAGAGGTGGGGGACGCTCCTGAGAGGCCCAAGGTTTTGTGGATTGTTCAGCAACGAGTTTGTGTTGGTTCCCTCGCTGCGTGTGCCAGAACAGCAGCCCTTGGAGCCACGGGAGACCCGAGGAATCGGAGGGTGCCGGGGGTGGGGGTGCCCCTGGGTGTGTCCCGAACACGGCCCTGCCTTCCACGCTGCTTTCCTTGACTTGCTGTGTTGCAGAATCCCCCGAGGTCCTGTCCAGCAGCCCCTCGAGGATCGGATCTTCACTCCGACCGTCTCGGCTGTGTACAGCACTGTGAGTATCCGCGGGGCTGGGGCGGTGCGCGGAGCTCGGGGGGTGTGCAGAGACCCCGAGGCAGAGAAACTCTGCGGTTACAAATGGCACAGTGGGAAAAATGCTGCTGCTTTTTGCCTCCTGAAAGAAATGGTGCTCATAAAGACCCTTCTGGTTGTGTGTGAGTAGGAAAAGAAGGGGAGGACCTTGTGGTTCTACACAACTTTCTGATAGGAGGGGCAGCCAGGGGGAAGTCAGGCTCTGCTCCAAGGAAACAGGGGACAGGACAAGGGGACACAGCCTCAGGTTGGGCCAAGGGAGGTTCACACTGGATAGTGGAAAAATCTCTTCATTGAAAGCGTGGTCAGACATTGGCACAGGCTGCCCAGGGCAGTGGTGGAGTCACATCCCTGCAACTGTTCAAAGGATGTGTGGATGTGGCACCTGGGGACAGGGGTTGGGTGGGCATTGGGGTTTTGGTCAAACATTGAATTTGGAGGTCTTTTCCACCCTTAATAATTCTATGATTTTATGAAGAGCCTTTTTTGTTGCATGGGAGCAGGAAGAGAAGAAACCTTTGGAGGACTTTTGGGTGCACTGCTATTTTTAAGTGTCTCTAGTTTTATTTAGGATATTGAGAATGGGTTTTCCCAACAGTATCACTGCAATGACAGTGTTTTGGCCATATTTTCACTTTGGTGGCTCCATCTCCTTCCATTCTCCTGCCTCTCAGAGATTGATTTTTTTGTGTACTAGTGGCTTCACATTTCTAATACCTTCTTATCAGAAAAATAATTAAGAAATATTTGTTTTCACATGAAACATTCTACTGCACAGAAGAAGAAATGTTTTGATGGTAGATTGAATATTTGGGATAGGTGCCTTTGGCTCACTGTGCTTGATATTTGCTAATGTATAATATTGATTATTGTAGAAATTTAGCTTAGAAACAACCATGTTTATTTGTGAACACAATAGACTTTTCCTTTTATTCATTTCCTTTTTTCCTATGGCAATAGCTGGAAGCTTGGGGTTATTTATAAGCTTTGCTAAATCAGCACAGTCCTGGGAAAGTCATATTTTGCTTTTCTGGTTGGGATAGTGCAAATATTTTTAATGCCAAAAAACCCCGCTTTTAAGCTGCTCTTTTAATTATTTGGAAAACAGGAAGAAAAGCTGTAGATAGGATAAATTCAGTATATTTTATGCAGGAACATAAGCTGCTTATAGAAAAACATAAGCTGCTGTGCAAGGTTTTCTCCTTCTCTGTTAGCAGGAGTGCCTGGGGATGGGGTTCTTGGCCCTGGCTCCCTCAGGGCTGGAGCACCTCTTGCCCAGAGCAGCTGTGGCTGCCTCTGCATCTCTGGAAGTGTCCAAGGCCAGGTTGGACAGGGCTTGGAGCACCCTGGGACAGTGGAAAGTGTCCCTGCCTATGGCAGGGAGTGGGATGGGAGGAGGATGATTAAAGTTCCTCCCAACCCAAACCCCTCCATGATGATTTGATGATGATGGTGATATTTAGCCCTTCCCTTTTCTGGGTTGTAGAGGAGTTTTGTGATGCCTCCTCTACTGCGGCTCTCAGGGGTGCTAAGCTGAGCTTTCTTGGGGTTATCAGCTGTCCACTGCTTAATTTTGTGCCGAGCTTGCCTCTTTATGTCTTGGGATATCCTTAGACCATTCACAAACAGCCTGGATAACCCTCGACTGTGCAGCTCCACTTAAGCCAGTGTTTGTTGACAGCTACCCCCAGAGCAGAAGTTGAGAAGAGAAATAGAGCTCAAACTTCTTTTGATGTTAAGTCATTTATTCCCTCTGTCCTGGAGGGGGACAGAGCACCCGACCTGGGCAGAGTCAGCGAGGTGAGAGGGAGGGGCTTTGTGTCCTGCTGGTTTTATCACAGACAGGGGAAAGGGGATCCCAGGGGCGGAGATGGGACAAACACCCAACCAGATCAGAGCCCGGGGGGCTCGAACCTAAGGCAGACCTGACTCAGTCACATGGCAGGGACCCGGCCCAGGGGGGGCCCAGGGAGGTCCTCAGCAACAGAGCTTTGGGCAGGATTAAGGGTAAAAGTGCTGCCAAGTGCCCATTGGGCCCAGAAATGCAGCAGCTCGGGTGGCTGTAGTGGCAGAAGGACTCAGGCATGGTGTGGTGTGGTGGCCAGGGAGCCATGGATTGCCCTCCAGGTGAGTTGGAATGGTTGGGACACGGCTCTGACAAGGGCTGACAATTCTGAGGTTTGTGGTGTTGACAGCAGTGAAGCAACAAAGCCGAGCTGCAGGCTTTGTGCCCCTGCTGTTCTCAAAAAATGATATATAAATGTTGGTGTGCAGAAAGGCAAAACCAAAGGAACAAGTTCAGAAGGAATCCTTCCCTGGGAGGGTGGGCAGGCCCTGGCACAGGGTGCCCAGAGCAGCTGTGGCTGCCCCTGCATCCCTGAGAGTGCCCAAGGCCAGGTTGGACAGGGCTTGGAGCAGCCTGGGACAGTGGAAGGTGTCCCTGCCTGTGGAACAAGATGAGCTTTAAGGGCCTTTCCTGCCCAAACCATTCTGTAAGCATAAATGTACAAACAGTTATAATAAATAATTCAGTTTATATTATCTTTCATATACCCCATACAACACTTAAAAAGCACTTTAAAAATATCTGAGTTCCTTTAAAAGAAGGTTATTTTTTTCAGTTCTTTCCTTCCAAGGTATAATGCAGATGCCTGTGGGGAAAATATGACTGTAAAAATTTAAATTAATGTAAAATAGAAAAGTAACTGTGAAGAATGACCTAAAATAGCTTTTCAGTGTGGAAAAATATCACTCCTTGCTATGTTACAGGAATAGAAGAGAGGGCTGGGAGTATCTCAGTTCCAGGATTTGAGAATGCACAAGTTTGAAAGAAAATTTCATGTTTTGGGGAAAGGAGAGAAATTTCTCAGCTGGGTTCCTTTCAGGCTTTCATTTGAAGCCCCAGGCAGATTTCAGATTCAGAGGGAGTCCAGGGAAAAATGAATTGGGGTGGAAAAAGCACATGATGGGAGGGCCTTGACAAATTCATTCATGAAAGATGTCAGAGGTTTGTTACACAAAGGAACAGCACCATGCATTTAAGGCCTGGGTTTGCAGTAAAGAGTAATTTTTTATTTGATGGATTTGGTATAATTTGTCTAGATTTTACAAAAATCCCCTAATTGAAGGTGAGGAAGAGCACTCTGAAATCACAGAATCCTGAAGGTTGGGAAAGACCTTCAAGATGTTCAAATCCAACCTCCAAGTCCATCCTCAGTACCCAGGGGCTGCTCTTTCCCTTTGGCATTTTATTCACTTGCACATGTTTTGTGGGATTCCACATGGATTATGGGTCCTCATTCCCAAAGATGTGTGTTTTTTCAGAGCATGGCTGGTTTGGGAAGAGGTCTGGGGTCCATAACCACCCTGTGGTGACTCTGAGCCATTTGTCCCTGTACATTGTGCATGGGTTAGGGGGAGAAAGTGTTTGAGATATGAACAACTCACACATGAACCCCCAATTTTTAGTTGGATAAAGATGAAAAATAATTCAATTATCCTTTCCATGCCTTCCCACATGCATTATCAGGACCTTGGTTGCACATTCCAGAGCTCTTTTTCTCTTCCCACAGCTACAAAAGTGGGAATGGAAAATCAGGTGGCTTCCACTGTGAGCCCCAATAATAAAACTGGATCTGAGGAACAAGTTTTGCTGTAGGTCAGAGGTAGGAGGTGAGGAAGAGGCCAAGTGGGATGAAGTTTGTCTGAGAACTTGGACATGCTCAAAATTCACAATCAGGCTTTGGTAAAACCTCTTTATCAAGGAAGTCATACTGATATTAAACTCAAATCCACCTAAATTAATCATAAATCGTATTTATTTATTTATTGTGACATCTTATACTGGGTGGGTTGTCGGTTTGGATTTTTTAATAAATAAATCCAGCAGTAAAATTCTTTTAAAGCAAAGTACAATTGGAAATAATTATTTCTATGAGCTAATCTTGTAATAATTTTCCCTCATCAATGATGATGAATGCTCTATGGCAGAGCTACGTTTGGACATAAAGATTTGGGGGTTGTCCTGTAAGCAGCTTCTTGCCTGGTGTTTCCTAATCCTCTGCACTGCAGGAAATGAGGGTGATTACTCCTGTGGCCTCTGCAAGATCCCAAACTGCAGAGTTCAGAAGGGGCATAAGAACAAAATTCTGTTTTTGTTGTAAATCATTTCAAAGAAATATATTCAAGAGAGTTTTTTGAGTTGGAGGTTTTGAAAGATGTAGGTCTCTAATAGGAAGGGAGCTACACAAAAGGTGACCATAAATCCCACCTCCTACCCCTGTCCTGTGTCCAAGGAATGGGGCTGATTCTATGGAAAAATGAGATTATTGAGCAGAAGCAGATGTGCTCTTCAAATTCAGCAAATTCAACAACTCTGGAATTGGGTAAGAAGAATAATGGTGTTCATGGACATCCAGTTTTTGAACATATAACTGGTTTTGGCAGGTTATGGTGGAGGTTTGTAACTGCCTTAGTAACATGTTGTGATTGGAAGTGCTGAAGCTTGGACCAGAACTACTCTGGGATGTTTATGACAGTTTTTCTGTAAGCTGAGGGACAACACTGAGGCCCCGAGCAGCCTGGTGTAGTGGAAAGTGTTCCTACCCATGGCATGGGGTGAGTTAAAGGTCTCTTCCAACCCAAACCGTTCCATGATTCTGTGAATGACTTCTGGGTGTGAAGTGGTTAGCAGTGAGTGATAACAAGGTGTGTTTGTGAGGGGAGAAGTCTCTTGGTCAGGTGCAGCCTGGAGCAGGGTCTGTGTGCTGAGGCTGGATCTCGTTGAAGCCATCGCTGTTAATTGCTGTCCCCCCATGTCCCTTCAGAGCAGGTGCCAGCTCCTGTCAGGGTGCCCAGCTCATACCAGCTGGGGGCAAAGAAGGGAATGGGGAAGTGAGGTGCTGAAGAACCCGCTTGTCCCAAATTTTCAAGGACTAAGGGCTGACTTCATCATTCACTCTTGGGGTGTGTGGTTGTTTCCTGTCTCGGGGTGCCCGATGGTCCCCCCGAGTGTTTCACACCCAGCAGAGGTTCTGTGATTCGCCTTCGTGTCCTTTAAAGGGATCTTCCTGCAGTGAAGAGAATCCTGTAAAAATGGGATTAGGGAGGATTAGCTGCTCCAGCCACCCTGTGCTTAAAGGAAGGATCTGGGTCAGGAGGCCAACACGGTACCTGCCCGGCTGCTGTGGAGTGTGCAAGAGGGAAGCTCAGCTCCTCATCCTGTTCCAGCCTAGAATCATGGAATGGTTTGGGTTGGAAGGGTCCTTAAAGCTCATCCTGCCATGGGCAGGGACACCTTCCACTGTCCCAGGCTGCTCCAAGCCCTGTCCAACCTGGCCATGGACACTTCCAGGGATCCAGGGGCAGCCACAGCTTCTGAAGTACCTGAAACCAGGGACTTGGGTGGGGGAAGGGGTAATCCCTAGCTTGTAAAAGATACTAAACCCAAAAGATGTAAAAGATCTCAGAAAGAAAAGCACGAATTCCCGACCAAGTTTTTATTTCATATTTCATTACCTGCTTCCTTTAAAATACAGCATTAAGGCTTCTGGGAAACTAAAATTAGCCTCTTGCTACTCTTGGAAAATAGAAAGTGATGCTCTAGCAAATTAATATGTAATTTTGTGCATCCATTTTTAGGAGAACAATTTAATCTGTAGATTTAAGGAGGACTTTTACTTTCGTAGTCATCTCAGACCATTTAAGAAACCACAAACCACACCCTGGGCTCTGTGGGGGCAGACACCCCAGGAGTGATGAGCTTAGACAGTCTTACCTCCTGGATTTGTTAAAAATTACTGAGAAAACCTACAAATTCAGCAAGTTTGTCTTCCTTTACTACCTGTTTACATTAAAATCAGTATCTTATAATTCAGTTTATTTGTAAGTACTTTGTTGTAGGAAGAGGAAGGTGTAGAAACACCAACATTGCTGTAGCTGCTGAGAAGGGCTCTCTGTGCTTTTCCTTCTGCTGGTACAAACACCAGTCCAGGCTAGACGTGACTAACCTTAGGAGGTCCTGGAAGATCAGTGGTAGACTCCTGTGGGGTACTCTCCAAGTGTCTGTTCTGCTGCCTTCGTTAGGCTTTCAAGCCAATTTTAGTAGGTCCAGACCTGTGTCTGTCATATGTCTGCTGCACTGCACAAGGGTATCTCATGGACCATCATTCAAGCAGCTGCAGTTTTCCTCCCAGTTCAGCTTCCAGATTTCAGATCCAACCACAAGAGCATTCCTTGATGTCTTTAATTAAACTCCAACTCAAGTTGTTTTCCCCAAGGTGATGCTGGAGTTCCCATCCCTGGAAGTGTTCACAAGGTGTGGGGATGTGACACTTGGGAACGTGGTTCAGGGGTGGACCTGGCAGTGCTGGGTTAATGGTTGAACTCGATCGTGGGGGGCTTTCCAATCTTAGTGATTCTGGGATTCAGTTCCATGATTCTTCTTGCATGTTACAATTTCTGAGGGCTGCTGGATGCTGTCCTAACCTGGAGTATTGGTGGTGCATCTGTTCCCATTGTCAAAGCCCTGTGTGGGCTTGGGTGCTGTTGGATCAGAGGATTTTGGATGGCTCCAGCATTAGCTGGAGCAGTGTTTGCACTGGTGAGAGTAGGGAGGTGAAAACTGGCAGTGGTTGAAGTTCCACAGCTATCACAAAATTACCTCTGTTTCCCCCCAGAAGTGACATTCAAGGAGGAGGAGCATGGGCACAACCTGCCTCTGGGGCTGTTGATGGGAATGATTTCCTTGTGTTTTGGGTTGCCTTTGCTTCCTCCCCCTCCCCGACTGCATTATTTGATATCCATCACAATCCATAGTCCCTTCTAAGCAGCGAGTGCTGCACGGCTGACACAACAACTCTCTCAGGGTTGACACAGGAGTCATGGAAGAGACTTTAATTTTCTCAGGGATGGGCTGTGGAAGGTTTTATGGAGCTCTCTGTTAGGCTGGCTCCGATTCAGCCGAGGCTGCGTGCGCACACCTGCCAAGAGAGATCAGCTCAAAAAAGAGATGATTCATCCCTGGCGAAGGGAAGGATCCAGTTGGGGACAGAGGATGAGGTTCTGTGACTGACCCACCCTTTCCTCTGATGAGCACTCAGGGGCTGTAAATCTTCCCACAATGAAGGCTGCTGGCCCATTCCCAAGCCTGGAGCTGTTGAACATTGGGATTTCTTGGGATTTCGGTGCTGGCGCAGCTGCTGTGGTTGTTTAGGAACTGTAAGGACAGGCGTGGACACTCTGAGTGCAATAAAGTGACTTGGAAAAAGCATTTAAGTGGTGAACTCCGTGACTTCTGCTCTCTGGGAGCTTGGAGCTAATACTCCATTAAAGCAGCCAGGAATTTCCTTCTGCCCTCTTTACCCTGGTAGGGACAGCCATGCACACATCGCCTGCGCAGTGCCAGTGACCTGTGGGCTTCAGGTGCCTTTAGCTCAGAGGAATGTTAGTTGGGATGTTGGGAAGAAATCCTTCCCTGTGAGGGTGGGCAGGCCCTGGCACAGGGTGCCCAGAGAAGCTGTGGCTGCCCCTGGATCCCTGGAAGTGTCCAAGTCCAGGCTGGACGGGGCTTGGAGCACCTGGGACAGTGGAAGGTGTCCCTGCCCATGGCAGGGGTGGCACTGGATGGGCTTCAAGGTCTCTTCCAACCCAAACCATTCCATGATTAAGTGGTGCTTCTCAGCAAACAAATAAATGAGAAAAAGTCAGTGAGAAGCAAATGCTGAATTTCAATAGTGTGAGTTTTAACCCAATCTGCCAAAATTTGATTGTGTTGAACTCCTGGAGGTGTCACCCAGTAGTTATGGGACTCTTTATTTGTTTTGATTCTCCTTTTTTTACTATAGCCACTCTATAAAATATATTTAAAACAGTTCCATCATGGAGATAGTACAGTGGAGCAAATATTTGTGTGCCATGAAAACATTTTTCTAATATTTTGTTTAATGTGTTTTATTGAGTATTTTTAATAGAAGCTGAGAAAAGAGATAAACATATGTAAGAATTGCTTTGCTATTTCATTCTTTGCTTGTGGCAAGCCCTACAGATATCATGGCCTTTCTGCAGCCCTTTCTTTTTCCTTTTAGGAGGAGATGCATATTTCCCCCTTACTTTGTTGCTGGTAATGTGTATCCCCTTGCAAAATCCCAATATTTTTTGATATGGCTTCTCATGGAGAGATCAGAAGGTCCCAGGCAGGAAGGCAGAGGGATCCAACACATTTCCACCAGTGACTCCAGCTGGTGCTCTGATTTTTTAATCCTTCCACGTTTTCCTGAATCACATAAATAGTTAAATAACTTGTGCAGTTTTTCACTTAGGTAAATACATATTATTTTATCTCTGTAGATATGTACAGTGGAGTCTCTGCAGACTGATTACTAATGTAATGTTTTACTAACAGTTTATCTCCACACAGGTAACACAAGTAGCAAGACAACCGGGTCCTCCTGCCCCATCCCCTTACACTGCACATGAAATAAATAAGGGACACCCAAATCTTGCTGCAACGCCACCGGGACATGCATCGTCCCCTGGGCTCTCACAGGTAAGACCTGGCGTTGGAGCAGAGCATTCCCAGCCTCCCCCTTTTGCTCTTGTCCCATTCTCAGCTTCTCTGCTCAGCAATTAACTGAGTTGTGTTGTCTGTGACCAGTGTAGAAATAAAGCGGATAAAAGATGTGACTTGAACCTTGCAGCACTTAGATTAGCACACCAATACCATAAACTGGTATTTATAAATGAAATACAAGTTTATTAGACATTAGTTCCTTGTGGAGTCTGTAACAGAAACTAAAGGCAGCTTGAAAAATTAGAGAAAATAATCATTAAAGAGGAGGAATATGTTTTGCTGCTGGATCAGTTGGGGCATGGCCTGACTCCCAGGTTAAACACCCTAAAAGTGCCCTGTGTCATCCATCAGGGATTTTCCATGGGGAGTTTTGTACAGGATGGTGCAGTTTGGTAGTTCTAAGAAATGGGTCAGGAAAATGAGTTGCACAAATGATTGCTCATAAAAGAGATGAGACAAAGGGCTGGTTACAGAAAAGTCCAGAACAAGAGATAAATGGGAGTTATAATAAGAATGGAGAAATAGAGTTTAGTGAGATACGTGGAGTGAATTGGTCTCTTTGTAGCCTCTATTAGATAAATACTCTGCAGGGCTGACTTGAGAGTGGAGAGGCTTATCTGAAAAAGGAGAGGGCAAAAGAGGCAGGTAATGGGGCAAGAAAAAAAGAGAGATAAAAGATACTGGGATGGGGAAAGTGGGATGTATAAAGAATGAGGTGTGAGATGGAGGAAAGCCTGATGTTCCCTTCGCTCTTAATTAATTTCTACTTGTGTGGATCAAGCAGGAAGGCCTGAGCAGGTCAGCTGTTAAGGAGAGTGGGTTTGTTCTGAGCAAGGGGAGCAGGATGAGAGGCCAAGGGTGGGTTGGGAATGGGGAGGTGGTGGGGAGAGCCTCGAGTGGATCCAAGCCCCACTGCTAGCCTCTGAAACATTAAACTGCAGCTGACCTTCCAGCCAGGGAGATGCCTGGAAACAGGTCATGGAGGGAAAGCTTCACCTGAATGATGCACGTTTTAGATAAAACATTATAGGGAAAATGGAAACTTGTGGTTGTGTTTGTGAATGTGCAGATGCTCATCCTCATGGAGTGGGGAATGAGAGGCTGAAGTGTCTCCTGCAGGCATTAGTGGTGTTGGAGCTGTTCCTTGCACTCCTGCTGCAGGGCTGTTGGAAGTAAAGGCTCTGGGCTGAAGGCTGAGGCTCACAGAACAGGGAGGACATGGCAGGGTTGCAGAGCAAACCCTCAGATCATGCCTGGCTTTTGTCATGGATCAAGACATTCCTTCCTGGTAAACCTCACCAACACAGGGAAGCTACTCATGTGGCAGAGGAGAGGGGAAGAAGAGAACATTCTGGGCAGCCTTTTTAAATCTATTCTAATCAAGGGATTTCTTTTCTTCCCTTAATATTTTCCCGTTGAATCAGTGCATCCTGAGTGAGTGGGCTCTGTGCCAAATCTCCAGCCAGCTGGAAAATGCTGCTTTCCTGTTCTCTGGCTCTTGGAAGTGAGGGTCAGCTTGTGTCCCTGCCATGCTGCTGGAGTGACCTCAGAGCCTCTGTGGCAGCTGAGGGCCCTCAGGGGCTCTGGAGGGTGCTCCCTCTGTGTGGAGCCAGCCCTTGTGTGCTGAGAGACAGGGAGGAACAGCAAGATGAGGGTTACAAGGCAGGTGAAGCTTCAGGCACTTTGGGGCCAGAGAGGACTGGGGTCTGCAGAGCTTTTCCCCAGGTGATTCCTGCCAAGGTGGGATTCAGCAGTGGAGCAGCACAAATGGTTCCTGTTCGTTCCCAGCTGGTGTTGGCACTGCTGGGGCTCCTCTCAGGAGCCCTTTCCTTTGGGTGAAGGTTGGGTGGTGATGCCAGGTTGGACAGGGCTTGGAGCAGCCTGCTCTGGTGGAAGGTCTCCCTGCCCGTGCAACAAGCTGATGCAACCCAAACCATTCTGGGATTCTGCAAAGAACCAAAATGCAGGTGCCTGCACTTGGGATACCAGAAAGGCTTGAAAGAGGATCAAAGCCTTTCACAACAATCTGTCCCCAGGGAAAGTTTCCTGTACCCCTGAATTATTAGGGATTTGGGTAAATTTAAATTCTGAATATTCTTCTGTGCATTTCACTTGGACCCCTGTCAGGAGTTGAGTTTCTGTGTTATGTCATGGTAAGATGTTCCCAAGCTAAGTGGAGATTTGGATGAATCACTGCCTCTGTGATTTGTCTCCCATGGGCTTCAAGGAACACCCTGGTGCTTGTGTTAAGAATGAGGTGAGTGGAAGTTTCCTCTTTCCACACCTCTTGTAGCTTGTGAACTTCCATTGTGGTTTCGTTCGCTTGCTTTCCTCTAGAAAGCAATGAGAGAGTAATTTTGTCTGATTCTTGGACACCTTAAATCCTACCATTTCCCTTTAGAGATAAAGGGACCCAGGCTGACATGGGATTCGGATGAATGTGTTATTATTAATTCCTTTAACAGCAATAAGCCACTTCACAAATAACTGTATTTTACCCACCCACGTTGATGATTGAACACTGAACAAAGGTTGTCTTTGCCTTTGTCCAGGCATGCCTAATGTAACGAGGGGGTGTTTGTGCATGAAAGCTGAGGACAAGACCACTCCATTTGAATTAGAGTCTGATTAAGGGTCATTGATTTCTCCATCAGACCCTGAGTTAATAAATACTCATAAAAGTGAGGTAGTTTCTGAGGTAGGGAGTGCTCTTGAGGCAGTAGTGAGTGAAAATACTGGTGGATGTTTTAGGCTTTGAATGTCATTTTGTACAGAATGGAGTTTGGGCAGAGGCAGAACATGTCACTGCTGGTGTGGGCACATTGCTCTGGTTGTTCTCTGGGCTCAGCAGAGTCAATGCTTGCTGTTACTCAGGAGGGATCTCAGCATCTCCTCAGGCTCAAGAGTTTCTGGAAGCAGGGATCTCACAGAGTCCTGGAGTGTCCTCAGCTGGAAGGGACCCACAAGGATCACAGTCCCACCCCTGGCCCTGCACAGACACCCCAACAACCCCACCCTGGGCATCCCTGGCAGTGCTGTCCAAACACTCCTGGAGCTCTGGCAGCCTCAGGGCCATGCCCATTCCCTGGGGAGCCTGGGCAGTGCCAGCACCCTCTGGGGGAAGAGCCTTTCCTGATCAACCTAAACCCTCCCCTGGCACAGCTCCAGCCGTTCCCTGGGTCTTGTCCTGGTCACAGAGCAGAGCTTGGAGCTGCCCCTCAGGAGAAGCTGCAGCCCCCAGTGAGGGCTCCCCTCAGGCTCCTCTTGTCCAGGCTGAACATACCAAGTGCCTTCAGCTGCTCCTTGTGTGGCCCCTCCGACCCTTGGGCTCACCTGTTGTAAGGTGTTTTGAACCATGATAGTGTGCCCCAGCCAAACCATCTTTAGTTATTCCTATTGGAGCCCTCAGAGTGAGAGCAGGCTGGAATTATCCTCATTAGCTTCACCTGGCCATCCACCTTCAGCTGCAGCAGATCACCTCCTGGAGGGTTCTTAAGCCCAGTAAAAAGGTTTAGTCAGGAGGAGGAGAAGAAGAGAGAGGTAGGATAGGCTCTGCTCCCTGTTCTTTGCTGGCTTCTTGTTTGGATTTTCTGAACTAACTTGGCTGTTGATCCCTGGATGGGTTTTGTTGCTGTTATCATCTTGACTCTGCTTGCCTGGATCTCGAGCATCGATGACTGAAAGGTACTGGAAGATAAATTGTGCTAAATTGGAATTGGGAAAGGAGAAGCTGAAAGACTAAATACCAAACCAGCAAGGAATAGATAAAGAGGACTGTGCTGCACTGAATTAGGAACCAATTTTACTATCTGAAAAATGTGTGCAGAGCTCTTGGACAAAGTAGAGGGAGTTATCAAGTAATGTGTAATCTCATGCACAGCAGTTGCAAAATGTATATGTGCTGTATTATGGATAAATAAAATGTGTATGTAGTGTTTTAGGTGAAAATAGAATAAAGTGTGTAAGTAGAGTAACACGTATAAGATAGTGAGTAAGATGTATAAGTTGTAAGTTATGTATTAGTTGGTAGAATATATAAGTAAGCTAAATACACAAAAGAGGTGATAAGTAGGTATTGTGTAAAGATTGGAAGATGTGTGAGTGCCTGCATGATGCCCAAAGAGGCAATGCATATTTTAGAGAATTTTAAAGCTTCTGCATAATCATAGTGATTTGTTGTACAGAAGTGCTGAGTTCCCACATTCACCCTTGGCAGGAGCCCTGCTTCGAAGGAAAACCAAGGTTAACAAATGCTTTGGTTCCACCAGTTTCCCCTCACTGTCCTGGCTGCTCCAGAGCTGCCTGTCCCAGCATGTCTGGGGGCTGGAAGATGAGCTGATACCTTGAATTCTAGTAAGTGATAAAAGGAATTGCTGTCCCTTACCAGAGCTCCAGGAGCTGGAGCAGTTCACTGCAAGTTTATGTGTGGTGAGATGATGATGGCATCGTGCTGAGTGGTCTGAAAGGGAGAGTTTGGGAGCCAGGGATCAGGCAATGTGTGGGGTGTTTAACCTGAGAAGTCTGGTGCAAGTGAACCTTGTGCCTTTGTTTGCTTTCCTTTCACTCTGTTTAAACAGACAGAGAAGGTGCTGGTGCTGTGGTTGGGTCGCCCTTTCTCTCACTCTTCCACCTTTTCCATCTGACATAGCCCAAACGAGCACAGCTCCCTGTTCAGCTCCCTCCAAGAGCTTTCCTGACAGATGCCCCCCAGCACTTTGCTGCCCTTCAGGATGAGTTCGTGCAGCACAGTGAGGAGATCTTGGCAGTCGTGTGGAGCTGTCCCACACCTCCATCTTTGCAGCAAGAGGAAGCATCTCTGCTTCCCAAATTCCAGGGCCATGAAATCATAGTGCTGCTCCCGGGAATGTGCTGAGATCTGGCGCAGGGGAATGTGCAGCACATGCTGCTGCGGTGATGTTATGGCCAGATGTGGCCCCCAGTACATAAAATTTCATATTCCTGTTGGGTTTTGCATGTTTTTCCCTCGTTCTGGCAGGGAGGGGAGGGGCACAGCCCCTCTGCCTCCTCTCCTGGCTTGAGGCTGCAGAAGGGGCTGATTTGAGACAATTCCCTTTCTCAGGGTGTAGAGGAAAGAAGAAGCCATTGGAGAAGGAGCAGAGCAGTTCCTCCTCGGATATGGCCCAGGGCAGGTTATCCAGAGCTCAGGCAGGGCCTGGATTGGCAGTCAGGCACCATCCTGTGATGGATGGGAGAATCCAGAGCAGGCTGAGAGCATTCCCAGAGCCCTTGACAGAGAGCAGCTGAAGCGCTGTAAGTCTGCCCCACTCCAGCTGTGCCTTACACCGATGGATGGGGCAGCTGGGGATGGGATAACAGGAAAGGGAAGCACTTCCAGAGCAGCTGGGCTGGGAGCAGCAGGAAAGAGCTTCCCTCTGTCCATGGAGAGAACAGAGGAGGAGAGGGCTCCTCCAGAGGCAGCTTGCCGAACTCAGGGCACCAGGAGAAGGCAGTTCCATCCCTCTTGTGACCTGGGATTGTTTTGGAAGATCCCAAGGAACTTGTGCAGTAGGCTCTGGCATGTGAGGGTGAGTGGTTTGGAAAAGACTCCTGGCTTTCTCTGCCTTAGCTTTGGAACTGCAGGCTCCAGTGGGATGCTGAGAGATTCTCTTAGTCCAGGCCCACAGTTTGGAAGCACCAAGCGACCACACTTGGAACAAATTGTCAGGAATTTCCCCTGTAATCAGGGAAAGCTTCAGCCCTCGTTAAGAACACGCTGTGCACTGAGCAGATCGGCACTGCCTGCCTACGGCTGCCTCTTGGAATGTGCTGGAATGCTGGGGAGCAGAGGATCCCACAGCACTGATGGGGACCTTCCTCTGGAGCTGTTGGAGTTGTAGACATCTCTCACCTGCTCTTAAAAAGGTTGAGATACACCCAAGTGAACAAAAGTGAAAGAGGGCTGAATTCTCTGGATCTTGGTGCACGGAGACTTTGACTTTTAGGTGGCTGATTTAAATCCAGAACAGATTGTACCAGCTGAAACTTGTTACCATCTGGTTCTGTGCCCGAAGTGAAGAGAGTTTTGTGGTCTCATTCTGGTCCTCAAAAATGTCACCATCGTTAAATTAGTGTTTGTAATAGCAGGGAGGCATTCCTTGGTACCTTCAGGTCTGGGAATGTGTGCCAGGAAGCAAGTCTGCCTGCCATCTGTGGCATGTTTATTAGGCAATCCCCAAGCCCCTCTTTTATGATCTTGGATCCTTTCTACAGGAGCTGGAATAATCCTGTTAGAACCATGATGTTTATTTAATGCTTCCATCTTCTGTAGCCCAATTTGAGATGCTTTTAATAAAGGGATGCTTATTAAGGGATTGGAACAGAAGGAGAGATGTAATTGTAACCTCACCCTCTGGTACCCTGTGGTCAGTCAGGTGCCCTGGGATGTGGGAAGTGTTACTTCTTGTTCTCTCCTCATGTTGGAGGCAACTGCCTTTGGAGCCTGGTTGCAACATGTCAAACTCATCTTCCCCCAAATTCTGGTGATCAGGGACAGGACTGAGGGAGCAGCTGGAGCTGTGTCAGATTGGATATCAGGAAAGGCTTTTCTCCCAGAGGATGCTGGCACTGCCCAGGCTCCCCAGGGAATGGGCACGGCCCCAAGGCTGCCAGAGCTCCTGGAGCATTTGGACAGTGCTGCCAGGGATGCCCAGGGTGGGGTTGTTGGGGTGTCTGTGCAGGGCCAGGGGCTGGATTCTGATCCTTGGGGGGCCCCTCCAGCTTCATGATTACTCATTATTTGGGACCACATATGCTTTGCTAGGAGGAAATAGTTGGCATAAAATCAGATAATAAACCCTCCAGTGCCCCTGGAGCACCAGGGGCTCCCAATTTTATTGTCTCATTCAGATAAACACTTTGTCCATAATTTTCTGTGTTCAAGAGCATTGTTGTGGATCCCATGATCTGAGCTGATCTCTAAGCTTTGCAGGGAACTCTTCCCCCAGAGAACTTCTCTGTGTAGGAACCTCCTTGTTTTGTGTAAGGTGAAGTTACAGCCAATTAAAACCACCCAGAGTGGTAACTCGTCCTGTAACTCCTATGGTTGTCAGTCACGATATTTATTCATGGTGTAGACACAGAATGAAAGATTAAACTCTCCTTGTATAAATGAAGAAGTTGGTGCTGGACCAGCTATGGGGAAATGTTGCCTGTTTGTGCTGTTCCTCCAAGCAGCAGATTCCAGTTTCTTGGATCCTCTGTCCATTCCAGATAATTAGAATAAAGCAAATTTAAACAACTCCTGATAGTGTTTTGTGAACAAAAAACCTGTCTAAATAACCAGATTAATATGTTGTAATGGATTTTTTTTCTGACTAGTCAAGAGTTTGACCTCTTGTCCTTCTCACTTCTTTCCTTGTGCTCCCTTCTGTGCATGCGGGTCAGGCTTCATCCCAGCACATTTCCAATGCATTTTGCTAATTCCAGGCTTGTAGGAATATGTGACTGCAGGTGGAGATTTGAAACTGCGAGTTATTTATTAGCTGATAAATCCAGAAGTGTAATCTTCTTTTGCCCTTTGTGTTCAAGACCTGCTGGAAGTGCAGCTGAACCCTCTGGTTCGTAATAGGATTAGGAGGTTTTTGATTGGGTTAATAATGCTGGGAATATTTCCTCCTAGAATGTATTTCATTATTTTTGGTTCATTACTGTGCTTTTTACCTCATTAAGTTAAATCTGGGCAAATCTGGCTGGAAACATCAAACATGACTTGTGTCTCGGTGCCTTTGGGCTTCAGGGTGCCTTTGTGTGGGGATGCTCGGCTTCTTGGGTGTCTTCTAATTTGGGAGAGCATCCAGGTGTAAGAGCTGCAGGAAGGGAGAGTTGGGAAGGCATAATGTGGCTTGAATTGCTGATTAACACTACTAATTTTAATTATTTAACCTTGGAAGCAGTTGGCTTTCATAGGGTGCAGTGTAGGAGGGATGTATGAATTAGTTTTAGTATTTGTGCACTTAAGAAGGAGTAGAAAGAGCCTTTAATTCTTTTTTTTTCCTAGCAAGGAAAGGAGAGAAAGGAAAACCCATTACAATTTCATCATGTACATGTGCAAAGAAAAGATTACAGCGCAAATACTGAGTCTAGTTAGGACTAGATCTGGCTTTAGAGCCACCCCTTATCTACCTCATAGAATCCTATCATAGAATCCCAGGATGATTTGTGTTGGAAAGGACTTTAATCCCATCCAGTGCCGCCCCTGCCATGGGCAGGGACACCTTCCACTCTCCGAGGGTGCTCCAAGCCCCATCCAGCCTGGCCTTGGGCACTGCCAGGGATCCAGGGGCAGCCACAGCTTCTCTGGGCACCCTGTGCCAGGGCCTGCCCACACTCCCAAGGAAGACTTCCATCCCAATATCCCATCTGACCCTGCCCTCTGGCAGTGGGAAGCCATTCCCCCTTGTCCTGCCACTCCAGGCCCTTGTAAAAAATTCCTGCTCTGAGAGGTGTGTTTAATCCTTCTCCAAGTGGTCTGGTTTGCCCAGTGGGGAGAGAAGTGTTTTTCTACTGCTGCTGGAGCTTTTCCCCCCAGGAGTAGCCGTGACCTGGCTCTGAGTGTTCCCTGGCCCTTCCAGCCCTTGCAGGCGCAGGGATTTGGAAGGGGAAAGCTCTCAGTGGGTGTCTTGGCCACACGGCACATCCTGGCTGCGTGTGCGAGCGGAAGCAGCTTTGTGTGCCATGTGAGATTATTGGCAATCAAAAGCACTTTTAAACTTGCCATTAACTTGGTTTGGGGGGGGAATGAAACAGGATTTTTACTAAAAAATCAAACTTCTTGTAGATGTTTAAAAATTCTCCAGATCCCTTTCTTCAGGACCCCTCCATGTGCGTTTTCTGTCCTCACAGTCACGTGCCCTGGGTTTTATTTTGGTGTTTTCAGACTTTGCCACTTGTTGAACCACATTTTTATTCATAATATAAGAAGACAAAACAATATGAGGCAATTTGCCATTTTCTTGCATTTAATAATTTCAATTCTGGAATTCCTTCTGTAATAGTACCTTCTGTTCCATGCAATTTAATGGATGTTTTCTTGCATGCTCCAGAAGATACGCAGTTTTTAAACAAACACCATGTGTTCCATAAAGCACCAGAGTCAGCACAAAAGTCAGGGCTTTACACAGCCTGTGTTTTGTCAGCACAGAGGGCATGAAATATCCCTGCAGCCAGAGAAACCTGGGAGATGGAGCCCTGGAGCTCCTGTAGGCCACCATTAAGAAACAGAGGAATAACCTCTGGGGCTGTTTAACCCAGCAGGGACAGCCACATTCCAGAGGTGAGGCTTGGAATCCATGAACAGCCTGGTTCTCCTGCCAGCTGAGCTCTCACCATGCTGCTTTCCATTGAACCAGCAAAGATGGTGGAGCCATAATTCCACTCCTACAGCTTCCAAAGGCTGTGCCCATGTTCTCCACAGATCCTGTTCTCCTTGTGGTGCCATTAGAAACCCTTAATTTAATGAGTTGTTTTAACTTTGAGCAAATTCAGACATTTCATATGTTGGGTATTTCTGGGCTTCCATGTAAAACTTGAATATTTTATCTGATTGCTACCTTCAGCTCAAACAGGTGAAGGTTGGCAGAGACCTGGGATCATCAGGTCCAAGTGCCTGCTCTGAGCTGGATCAGCTGGAGCAGGTAGGTCTGGGCCACCTCCTGTTGGGTTCTGAGCATCTCCAAGGGTGAAAACATCCTCAGAGATATCAGGTGACACATTTTTGGAGTTTCTTGTTGGCTTTTGGAAGAAAATAGGAAGAAAGCTGCAAAGCTGCTGATGCTCTTTTGGTGTGGGGTAGGGTCTTGGCTGCTTGGGGTTGTGTTCCTGAGAGCAAGTATTTGTCCTCAAAGTCCATGTTTTTGTTGCAATGGGAGGCAGTTTTACAGGACAAGTGAAGGGCACTCTGTGAGCTCAAGGGTGTCTCTGCAGACAGTCTGCAGTGCAGATGTTGGAATTTCTGCCCTCAGCACACACATACACTCCATATTTTTGAGTACCTTTATTATGGAAAATGCCAGTTTACTTAATTACATAATGGTGGTTAGCAGACCACCCCAGGCTGTGAGCCAGGTGCTGCAGCCCGGGCAGGGCCTGCCAGTTCAGCCTCAGTAGGGAGCCAAGTGAAGCTGTAGCAGCATTTCCAGATGTTATGGAATGATTTCCTGTGATGTCATCCATGGCCTCAGGCCTTCGTTAGCCGCAGATTCCATGCTGATGGATTTAAAAGTGGCTTTGGGAGGGAGCAGCCACCAGCAGGGCCCACCCTGAGCAGGGCTCAGATTCACACTGGGTTTGGTCTTTCACTCTGGGTCCTTCCTGCAGCCTGGAGTTCAGTGTGGGCTGGAGCCTTATCTGGGTAGGAGGAAGATGATTCTTTCCTCCCACAGGCTGGGTGTTGTGTGTGCCTTTGCACTGTGGTGAGGGATGGGTACACCCCGCAGAGCTGAGGAGAAAATCACTTAAACCCCAAATGGTTTGGGTTGGAGGGACCTTAAAGCTCATCCAGTCCCACACCTTCCACTGTCCCAGGTTGCTCCAAGCCCTGTCCAGCCTGGCCTTGGACACTTCCAGGGATCCAGGGGCAGCCACAGCTGCTCTGGGCACCCTGTGCCAGGGCCACAACATCCTCCCAGGGAACAATTCCTTCCCAATATCCCATCCATCCCTGCCCTCTGGCAGTGGGAAGCCATTCCCCCTTGTCCTGTCACTCCAGGGTCTTGTCCCAGGTCCCTCTCCAGCTTTCCTGGAGACCTTTTAGGCACTGGAAGGGGCTCTGAGGTCTTCCTGGAGCCTTCTCTTCTCCAGGTGAACACCCCCAGCTCTCCTAGCCTGGCTCCAGCCCTGGAGGAGCTCCATGGGCTCCTCAGGACTTGTTCCAACAGGTCAAGAATGTGCATCCTGTGTCTGTGTGGTCCCTGGCACAAACAGTCCTTGTCCAGGGAACAGCAAACCACGTTTTCCCTCACCATCTTCCCTTGCAGACAATCTCATCATCCATGTTAAAGTAGGAAAAGTGCTCTGAGGGTGTTTCCTGGGTCTCAGTTTCCCTATTCTTGCTGCTTTGCCCACTCAAATGTGTCATGTGAGAACATGTAAAGTGGGCAGGTAATTACACAGGTGATGTATCCTGAGACAAACTGCTGCAGAGGAAAAAAGGGAGAGAGGAGTAGTTCCTCCTGGGTCAGGAGATTTGTATCCTTTTAAAGGCTGAGCTTAATCACAGAATCCCAGACAGTTCCGGTTGGGAAGGCCCTTAAAGCTCCTCTTGTTCCACCACCTGCCATGGGCAGGGACACCTTCCACACCAGGAGTTCCCTGAAGGCTGGACTTATGGAAAAAGGGAATAAACCAGTGTACTTGTCAGGAGAAGGGCACTTCTTCTCTGCATCTTCTACTTGTCTGCAATTTGTTAAATCCCTAAAATCAGTCAAGACACCTGGAGCTGAGTCCTGGCATTTTGAGGAAGTAGTGTTAGAAAAAACCTACATATTTAAATAAATTCACTGAACAGTCACAGTTCCTGTTTATTCTGTGCTTCTACCCAAATCCAAACCTCAAATCTTCCCAGTAAATCCAGTGTGCAGAGATTTGGACCATGTCCCACCTTGGTGCCCCTCCCATCAGGAGCAGAGTGTTCAAACCAGAATTGTGCTAAATTCTGTTTTTTAAGTGGAAACTCTTCTTCTACACAACTTGCTTGGTATCAGAGGAGAGCTCTGGTTCTTTTGTCACTGATTTTAATGGGATTTTGAATATTCCAGGTATTACATACCAATATATGCAGGAAAACAGCATTTCTCAGGTGCTGGTGCACCCTGCAGGGGAGCAGCCCTGGCTTAGAGAGGCAGCAGAGGAGAACTGCTGCGTATTTTTGTTTTACAGCAGTGCCCTGGTGAGGATGAGCTGATTTAAGTGATTCTGGATAATTTGCAAATGAGAATGTGGCATCCCTGGTGTGATGGATACCTAAAACCTGCATATTTGACCACATAGCTGTGAATGGGAACTTGTGTTTAAGCAGAGGGATCTGAGTGTGTGTGATGATCATTGAAATATCATTGTAATAATGAAAGGCAAACTAGGAGTGTTTAGAGGGGAATTGTCCTTGTTTAGTGGTTTAATCATTTGTTGTGCTATTTTTTAAGCTGGAATAATTCACAGGAGTAGTGGGAGAATATACTTTATGTATTATTTGAAATGGTGCTGTGTAAAAAAGGGCTGAAATGAATAGATTTAATTATTCAGGTTTCTCTACCATCATCTGTAATATTTGCAGATGGGCTGGATCTGGAGTTTTTCCTGCCAGCAGCTTCTAAGCCTGTTCTGCTGAGTGCAGAGCACACCAGGGAGGGAAAAAAACAGGGTAGGCTTGAATGATCTGGTTGCCAAAGCAGAGGTAGCATTCAGATGTGTCCAGAAGGGCAGGAATGAGAGCTGCCCTGTTTGTTCTCAGGTGCAGGAGGTACCTGAGGCTGGTCCTGGGCATCTCCAGAGCTCGGTGGCAGAGTTACAAAGTGGTTTATTTTGTCCCTTCATGCTGATTTTAGGTCAAAAGCTGCTCTACACCGTGTTCAGGGGTCTCTGCTGCAGCCTCTGGGAGTGTGTTAAGGGAGACAGGGAGAGCAGGAATTCCTTTTGCCTTTCCCTGGATGCTGCTGCTGTTCCTGAGGCAGCACCTGGATGGAAGATGAGCCTCTCCTTAGCTACATGTCTGTGGGAGGAGGAGATTCTGGGCTCTTCTGGGATGCTCTGGCTGAGGCTGTGTTCTCTGCCTTCAATAACACAGCTTTTCACATCAGATAAAAAGTAAAATCTCGCTGAAGCCTTTGGTCTGTGGAAGTTCTGTGCGTTTTTGCAGGAGTGGGAGCAGCTGCCTGTGGGGAGCCCGGGAAGGGCACTTCCCCCAGCACTGAGTCTGTGCTGATGCACCTTTCTCAAAATCCAGGGCAGGCACAAACCAAAGCTTGGGGGAAATGAAGGTGCTGGCTGTGAGTGAGGAGGGGCAGGCTGAGGAGCTGCTGTTTGGGCTGCGCTGCCTGCGGGGAGTTCATTAGGGAGAAATGAAGATACGGGGTTTAAATTATAATCCTCTTACTTTCCCAGAGCTGAATGCCCAGAGATTTCCCTCACTGGAGGGTTGCAGTTGTTTGGGTTGCAGTGATTGAGTTGTCACAGTGATTGGATTTGGGGCTGTGGGAGGGCAGAGCCAGCCCAGCTCCACAAAGAAATTATGATTCAGAATTAAAAGCCTCATCCATGCTGTCACCATCACTCCACACTTGTGAGCCAAGTGGTAGGTTCTGCTGCTCTGGGGCATTTCTTCAGCTGCATCTGAGGCCAAGTTTCTGCTGTCCAGGCCAGTGACCCAGGGGAAAACTCTACAAAAGCAGCCTCCAGGGCTGGTGCTTCAACAGAGCTGGTCCCATGCTCCCTTTGTGGTTTTCCTCAAGGAAAATCATTCAGCAGCTGGAAGGAAAACCAAGTCTGGTTGTTAATAGCAGAGATAAAGAAGAGACTCCTGTGCAGTGACCTCCCTCTCCTGTACCTTGCTCCAGGGGCAGCTGCCTTTGGTCTGAGGGGCTTGTGTAAGTAAGAATTTATAAATCTAGGGACAGGACCCTTGGTGTAAAGAACACTGACTGTGCCTCTGAGTGCCCAGCTGGGCGGTTGAATCAATATTTAGCCTTTAACTGGGTCAGGGAATGACTTGGGAACAGACCAGTGCAGGTGTTGTGCAGGAATACCTGTACTGCAGGAGACACAGGGGTGGGCTTGGGGGTATTGTGTTGTTTGGGGAAAGAGATGCATCTCATAACAGTTTTATCCTGTTTCCAGCCAGTGCCTATTTTAGTACTTGATGCCTTGACATAAAATAGTAACAAGATATTTTTGAAAATGTGTGTGGTGGCACTTTGTTGAGTTTTCAGCTGGGTGCTCTCCATCTGTAGTGCAGAGATACATGAAATATAACAAGGTATCAAACCACCAGGGCAAGGGGCCGTAGTTTTTATTCCCTGCAGCACCATGTTGGTTTGTGGCCATGGCAGAAAAAGCCCTTTGGGGCTGCTGTGGGACAGCCAGGGGCTGCCTGTGGCCCCATCAAACCCTATGTGTTGTTCTAAAGCGTTTTGCTCACTCTGTCACGTTCCTCCCAAGAGATTTAAGCTCTGTGCTGGTGTCCAGGGGAGCCAGGGCCGTGGCTGTGCCCGTGGGGCTGGGAAGGGAGTGGGAATGCAAAGGTTTCCTCCCCAAGGTCACGGCGACAGCTCCTGAGTCACGGTCATGTGCTGGAGCTGCAAGTCCAGTTCTCCTCCTCGTGTGTAACTTCAGTAAATATAGACCCAGCAACCTCTTCCCTGAGTTAGGAGAGCATTCTGGAATCAGCCACAGGGATTAACCCCTTCCTGGCCAGCCCAGCCACAGAGCTCAGGAAGGGACACTTTTCTGCCTGAGGCTGGAAGAGTTTTGTTCCCAAAAAAATTTTCCAGAGGCAGAGCTGGGTGACTCAGCTCTTTTGAGCCTGATGTGTGTACTTTGCCTGTTTATTCCCAGGACAGGCAGTCCCGAGGGAGTCATGTTACGCTGCAGGCTCAGTGTTTATTAACCAGCTCGGGGCCTGAGCTAAGAATAACTTCTTTCAGTTGTTTTGTTGATAGTGATTATTTTTCCTTGCTTAGCACAGGCAGCCGCTCCAGAAACAGCCCAGAGAAAGGGTTTTCCCAGCAAGTTGTGGGAATACATAAACACTCAGCTATTATCACCTTCCTCCCCTGAACAGCCACAGCTGAAATACAAAGTCAGGAAGGTGAGAGCTTTAAGGGAAGCAAATTGCTCTGTCTCAAAGTGGAGCAGCTCAGCAGCGCTCTGTCCTCTTCCAGCAGTTATTTGAACTTCAGGGATTCAATCCTGCCTTTAGATGCCTCAGAACCAACATTTGTCTGCAGAGCAGTACTTGCTTCCCTGCCTTCCCCTCCATGGGGGTTTATTTAGGGGATTTTTGGAACATTTCATCGTTGATCTCTTCATTCACTCCATCCTCAGCGTTCTGGCCCTGGTGCACAGAGCCCAGTGTGGCTGCACGTGACCACATCACTTTCTGTACCCATTTAGCTGCTTGGCACAGAAAAAAGCCTTTTGACAGATGAATAGATGCAATGCTTTAATCAGCTGATGTGTATGAAAAGCAGCAGAGTGCTGTGATTTATTCTGTTGGATCTTTGATAGTTTATTTAGGCTCCCACAGCCAATGTGAAGTTACTACCTGCAGAAGTTTATACCACTTTCCCTCCCTTTTCTTCCCCCTATTATGGTTTTAACACAAATACCAATTAAGGCAGCGTCCCTCTGGTTGGAAACATGTGGAGCAGAAGCATTTGTTGTTGTGCCATAGTTGTAAAACATGTTTATTTAGGTGATGTTTGTGGTGTTCAGTGGGGTTTGTATTGCACTTGTTCCTTGCCTGTGACCTCGCACCCACGGGGGTCGTCTGTCCAAAACTGCCTTGGCTGATGACACCTTAATAGCAGAAACCCTGCAGTGGCCTCTGGGTAAGCCTCTGTATGCTTTTTTCTTTATTTATAACTTAGTGCTGTGCTCATGCTGGTAGAGTTTAAATACTAAAGCAAGTTTAACCCTGGGTTGTGTTGGGGTGTCACAAGTGATGTGTCACCAGTGAAGTGCCTTTGGCACTGTGTTTCCAAATACCTGTTTTATAGTTTTGCTGCTAAAGCTCAAGAGGTTTTTTAGGTTTAGTGATAGCTGTGCTCCCTTTCTCTCACATTTCCTTTGGATTGGGTGATCAAAAGAAAACTGGGGCTGTTTTGGAGGTGGGTACAGACTTTGGGGCAGCATCAAATATCTGAGTTACCCTTTGGGAGTCACATCAGAACTCAGCTCTGTCACATGCAATTTAAACCTGAAGAAAATGTTTTTGTGAGACTGAAGATGGGGAGGAATAGTAGATATTTTCTTCTCTTCTTGCTGAGGTGCTGTGGAAGCAGCAGTTTGGGATAAGATCTCATCTCCTGAGATGTGGAGCTGGAGGCACAAAGAGCCAGTGGTCAACTGGTGCATTTATTGGTGTTATTTATTTATAATATTTCCCAGCAGTCACCTGCCTTGTGGGCTCACTGCTGGCTGGTGGGTGAGGTCCAAGGGAGAGTGGCTTTAAACTAAAAGTGAGTAGGTCTAAGTTGGATATTAGGAGGAAATCCTTCCCTGTGAGGGTGGGGAGGCCCTTGCCCAGAGAAGCTGTGGCTGCCCCTGGATCCCTGGAAGTGCCCAAGGCCAGGTTGGACGGGGCTTGGAGCACCCTGGAATGGTGGAAGGTGTCCCTGCCCATGGCAGGGGTGGGACTGGATGAGGATGCTTAAAGTCCCTTCCGACCCAAACCATTCTGATATGAACAGCAGCATCTGGACCTGTGATGATCCTCCAGGGCAAGAAGCCTTAATCTTACCCTGGGCAGAGATCCCAGATGCAGAAAGTCAGCAGCAGGATATGACAAAGGCAGGACAGCTTCTCCAGGTTGTGGATGAAAAGAGTTTCTCCACATCTCCTTAGCTCTGGGTTATTCACTCTGGAACGACCCTAACACCACCAGCTCCTGCAGAATCACTCGTCAGGTAAAGGGGAAAAGAGTTGATGTTGCATCTGACATCTCAAAAAAAAAATTAGAAGGCTTCTTTCCATGTAGTTGTTTCCATGGATTAGTTTTTGGCAGTGGTGACAAGGGAGGGAAGGGGTGGCTGGAGTGGATTGGATCAGTGAGCTCCTGGAGAGGAGGGACAGCCCACACCTGCCCTGCCCACCCCTCAGAGGATGCTGCTGCCATCAGGAGCTGGGCAAAGCGTTTGTTTGCTCTTGGACCAGAGGCTGTGCTGCTGTAAACAACTCCACAACAACACTGTCCAGCTAAATCCCCTGCCCAGTGTGTTCAGTGTCCTGCATCACAGGGGAGATGTAGTCATGTGTTTGGAGACACACATTTTATCATCATTTTGACCCAAAAAGCTGTGAAAATGAGACAGAAGCTGACAGAAGGTCCTGCCTGGTTAAGTTGTATGGTAGGAGCAGTGTCCTTGTGTCTTTGGAGTCATGTCTAAGTTTTGCTCTTTAAAAAGCTGTTCCAGTATGGTCCCAGAGCAGGAATAGAAGGTGCTGCAGCAGTTGGGTTTTGGGATGGAGCTGGTTTTGGGCTGTGCTCATTCCCCTCATCCCCTGTGCTATGTTTTGGGGAGAGGGTGTTTACTGTATTTTTCCTTTTCTTTTTTTTTTTTTTTTTTCCTCCCCTGAGATTGGGGAATTCCTGGTTGAATTGTTTCCAAACATTTGTTTCATTTACCTTGTGTTGCATTTTTATCAGCAGGTGATTAGTCCAGGGATGGAAAAGCAGAAAAAAAAATGCAAATTGTACCCCTGTGCTGGCCCTGCTGGGGCACCTCTGGTCCTGGGGCAGTGCTGGGACCCACAGGACAAGAAGGGCACTGAGGGGCTGGAGCGTGTCCAGAGCAGGGAACGGAGCTGGGAAGGGGCTGGAGCCCCAGGAGGGGCTGAGGGAGCTGGAAAGGGGCTCAGCCTGGAGCAAAGGAGGCTCAGGGGGGACCTTGTGGCTCTGCACAAGTCCCTGACAGGAGGGGGCTCAGGGGGGTTGGGCTCTGCTCCCAGGGAACAGGGACAGGAGGAGAGGGAACGGCCTCAAGGTTCGGTTGGATATTGGGAAAAATTATTTCATTGAAAGGGCTGTCCAGCCCTGGCACAGCTGCCCAGGGCAATGGTGGAGTCCCCATCCCTGGAGGAGTTTAAAAGATGTGTAGCTGTGGCACTTGGGGACATGTTTTAGTGGTGGCCTTGGCAGTGCTGGAGCACAGTTGGACTTGAAGATCTTAGAGAGCTTTTCCAGCATTAATAATTCTGTGATTCTATGGTTCTTGAGAGCAAAGGCTGTTGCAGGCTGGTGGCCTGGTTTTTGTGCCATTACAATAATAAACTATTTCAAAAAATAATAATGTAAATTATGTTTTTGTTCAAAAAGAATAAGGAAAAAGGCACTCTGCGGAGTTATTTCTAAATGTCTCGTTAAAATGCATCATCGGCAGAGCTCCAGAGCTCCAGTTTATTGTTACTTTAGGCAAATAACACTTGGGGAGAGCATCTGGTGGGATAAATTGTTATAGCCCATGGAAATGGGAGGAAGTAGGAAAAATTTGCAGAGCCTGTAGCCATGGCCTGCCTTCCATCTGGGATGGTTTTGGGCCGTTCCATTGCGTTGGAAACGCTTTAATGCAGCAGCAGCTCCTGTTAAACACACTCAAGGTAGTTTCTTGCTGTTTGTCTGATTTTGGAGGATTTATTGGCATCATGTACAGTTCTGGCTTTCCTTGGACCTGGTTCAGAGGAGGTTTTTGGAAACAGGTGGCCAGGGCTTTGGACACACAGGGTTTTGGTGGCATGGTGTTGGGGTCATGTGTCCCTTGGGTTGTTTTCCACTGTGGCGCTTGGGGAGCTCAGGTGGCAAATAGTGGCCAACTCTGACTTATAAAATAGTAGTAAACTCTGACTAGTAATGAGTAAGGCAGCTGCTCCTTACTAGTAGAGCTACAAGCTGCTACCATGAGAGGCAGAGTTGATGAATTGGTTCCTGTGAGAGATGGTTTCTCCGTTGCAATCTTTTCATCTTTATCTCCATGTCAGTCACTCCAGTTGATAATGTGTTCTGTTCCTGGTTTTTGGGATGAATCATTGGATCCACTCACTTCCTATTTACTTTTGTTGTTCCCTGGCAGGCTCCTTACCCCTCAGGACAGAATGCAGCTCCAACCACACTGGTGTACCCTCAAGCCCCTCAAACAATGAACACGCAGCCTCAGACCCGCTCACCGGTAAGGAGCCCACGCTGGCCTCGTCTCCTTTCTTCCTTGTTGGTGTGTTTGTCTGTGTGTGTGTGTCTATAGCACGTGGCTGGTTCTCTGGAAAGCCCATTTTACTGACTGGGAAGCACATCCCAAATGGCAAACCTTGATGGAGTTTTTCAGACACTATCCTGGTAGGATAATTTTCCTTCTAAAGTTGCTAAAGAAGTGATGAAGGGATTCTCATCTACCTTCAAATAATACCATTTATTTTTAGCCTAGTTGCTTTCAGGTTCGCTTCATTGTAGAGTTCAGGTTCATTGCCAGAATCTTTCTCTTTTCTTCTTTTTTTTTTTTTTTTCCTTTTAATTTTTTCTTTAAGGATGTGTTTTACACAGGGGTAGACCAAGGATCAAACACAAGCAGTTCTCTGCAGCAGCACTCGGTCTGCAGTGGCCTCTGGGCTTTGCTCCCAAATCAGTGCCACCGATCAGCTCTAACCATGGAGGTGTCACATGCAACCTAGAGCTTCTGTGTACTCAGATCTTTTTGTACTGAGCCCCTTTTTCATCCAACTTCAGGTCTGGTCATCTTTCACAGTCTATTTTTGGGGGGTGAGTGTTTATTTTGATAGCGCTCTGCTGTTGTAAGACTTCACTTCCCCAAAGCAGGTATTTTCTGGGGATTCTCTGCTCATAGCACAGCTTCATAGGGTTTTAGAAGACCCTCCTCGAGCATCAGAGGCTTAGCCCAGCTTCTGGAAGCGTGGTGGCTTCCCATCACCACATCTCAAGGCTCTGTCAGCCTTGAGCAGCAATCCTGCACCTCCTGCCCCTCTGTGTCAGGACACCTTCAGGTTGCCCATAACGCCCTGGTCCCTTCCCAACATGCTTCTCTTTTTAGAGTAAGGTGAATGCTCCTGGAGCAAACTGAAAGCCTCTGAGACCGAGGAGTTTGTCCACAAGCCAGGTATAAATACAGATGTACACAGGGCAAGAATCCCCAAAGCTGCAGCATCACTGGGGCACTTGCCTGGCTCTGGAGGTTCCCCCTCCAGGACATTGCAGGGTTTGTTCTGAGGCCCCTTAACCTCTGTGCTGATGAACGAGCCAGGTAACACTGATTTTGAAGTTCTGTGGCGTGGACAGCTGGGAGTTTGTCCTTAGTGCTCCATTCTGATCAGTAATGCAGAACACTGCTGATAAAACTCTTTCCTCAGTAAGTATAATCATCTTTCTCTTTAATTGTTGCAAAGCACAGCTAAGCTGGTATGGTTAGAACTGGAGCAAGAACTTGACTGAAGAGCTGCATCTCTAAACCAGTTTTTTTGACAGCCCAGCAGAACAGTGCCAATACATTGCACAGAAAACTGGAAGAGGAGGAAGGTTTTGGAACAGAGTCCGGTTTACAGGTCCCTGGCTGGAAGAGGCTGGATAAAATACTGCATTGTAAGCAATATAACAAACTGTACTCCTTCTTGCAGGCAATTGTGCCCATGGCACTCTTTTTATTTCTTCCTTCCTTTCTTTATTATATATATAATTTTACCACATCCTTTTTTGTTGGCTACAGAAATGCATTGATTTTGCTTCTTTGCTGAAAGCACGAGCTGCCGTGGCAGCCTCTGCCAGGTGAGGTGCTGCCACATGGGTCCAAAGCTGAATTACAGCTGGGGGTCGGTCTGACCTGGGGTAGAACAGAGACCAGGGCCCCTTGGGCTTTGTCACTCAGCAGAAAGAGAATCTGCAGGAAATTTGGCCAGTAAATGTCAAATTTTGTAGGGTTTTGGCCCGTAACTGAGGAGGTCCCAAGGAAGACTTTATCTGCACCTGTCAGCCTTGTTTGTACTGTTCTGAGCTCTCCTGTGTGCAGGTTTTGCCATGTGCTCTGCTGGTGCCCATCTCCACCCCATGACTAAAAGCTGCTCCCACCCATCACATCTCATTCCACCTCCCACCCCAAAGCAAATGCAAGACTAGCCCAGGCCTGAGCTACTCCTGCATTTGGTTCTTGGCTTGATTTATTTATTTGTAATTTTTTTTTTTTTTAATTTACATTTTTAACCGTCCTTTTTGGTGGTGAGGGGAGGGTGAGGAGGGGACGAGGAGGGTGGCAGGGTGGCTTTGCCATCCCTGGGTTTCCGTCGTGCTCCGGTATGGGCAGGCAGGACTGACCCAACCCCTCCCTCGAGCCAGAGCTTCCTCCATCCCGTTCTGCATCCAAGGGCCATTGGAAGTGCAGAGCTCAGGTTTTCTGTTCCTCCCAGCACAGCTGCCTTTGCAATCCAACTGGCTGCACGTTTCCTCCCTGCTAGCATCGCTCCCACAGCGGGAATTGCAAAGCTCCAGCTGGGGAAGGGAAACAAAATCCGGGTCCTTCAGCACTGCTGAAAATTCCCCATTAGCTCTTGGCCATGCCAGCCCCAAGCACCAGGTGACCTCAACACAAAATGTCCAATTTTAGGACTTCTGCCAAAAAAAGATGTGCTGGAGCAATCCAAGAGGGGTGTGAGGTGTGCCAGCCCAACATCCACAGGGAGAGAAGATTCCCTGTGTCCATGGAGGAGTGGGCAGGACTGTAGGGAGTGAGGGGCATGGGGCAGGAAGGTTGGACCCAGGATTTATAAAGTTTTCCTATCTACTGTCTTCATCAAACAGAGAAAAAACAACCCAAAGTGTGTATTTTAAGCCAGCAGTGACTACAGTTTGTTCTGTTGCTTACAGCTATTAACAGGAATAATTCCTATCAAAATGAATTATTTTTAAAAACATTTAAAATCAAGAGCCAGTGGTGACCAGTGCAAAACAGATGAGGGCATTTTTCACTAACTCGGAGCTTTCATTTTATTTCTGTATTTTTTTTCTTGAAACACACATTACTTTCCACCATGGAACATACTTTGGCTTCTTCAGATACAAACTTCTAGCTCTTGTTTTAGGTGCAGTGAGAACGAATCTTTTCTGTGGAACAGATATGGGAGAGGTGCTTTGGCCTTGAAATGAAGCAGTACAAGGTTTCTGCATCCCAACATTCTTTTTGGCTGTTTTCTTTCACTGGTGTCTACCACGGAACAGGCAGCCCCATGGAAAGGCTCAGCCCTTCCAGGGTGCCTTTAGTCCCTTTTCCCAAACACAGGTTATTAGAGCTGGTGTAGGGGAAGTTTTTTGGGAAAATAAGGACTTGAAGTGCTTTTATCTCTTGAGACTCATCCAGGTACCTGTTTCTCCTCATCCACAGAGCCACTGCCCTCCTCCCTCTGGAGCCTCGGGAGGATGCCAAGAGGCTCTGAGTCCTTCTGTTTTATTAAAATAGAAATTACAGGTTTTTGTTTCACAAGGTGACCATGCTTTGCTTTTTTATTCTTTAATGTAAGGCTTAGGGAAAATTTTCCAGGGTGAGAAAGCTATTTGGTGAACCAGTGCAGGTCATTCTTTATAAACTCCTGTCCCAGGAACAGTCTGTGTGTCCGGATTTGCTCATTTCTGAAGGTTTTTATGACTTTCCATCCAAATGTCACCATGAGGTGAAGGTAGAAAGAATATATAAACATCAGGATTAGCAGACAAGTTGTTGGAAATCTTTACATCTAGGCAATTTAAGTGTTTATAGAGCAAAAGATCAGATGTACCAGTGAATATTTATGCTTTGCTTCGTGTTTGATGACTTTAGAAGAGCTGGAAGGGCTGCAAATGAACCCGGGCACACTTCCCCTTGTAGAAAGAAAACTTAGTAAGAAAGTCACTAATTAGTAGCCAGTTTTGGTCACTGTTCTGAGGCAGAAAATAAACCACAGAGAGTCCCTGAGTGAGCAGAGGTGGCTGTGCTGAGCCATCACAGCAGAGGCACGTGGTGGGTAAAATCCCCTGTGGTTGTAGTTGTGGTCACTGCAGTTAATTACTGGAGCTCTTATCAATGTCTCTGCTCTCATTGTGGAGCTCTGCTCATTACACTGAGAATTAAAGGGTTTCAACACCTAACTCAGCTCTGGAAGTGGGTGCCTTGTCATCTTTATTTATATTTTCCATTTCTTGCATTCATTTTTATTTCTATTTTAACAATCAGTTCCTTATTGGGAAATGCTTTTAATGTTGACTGAGCATGTTAAATTGGGATTTTTTCCTCTGTACGTGGCCCCAGTGAGTGGGAAGCGATTCAGTAGCCTGAGCTGAGGGCTGGGAACCAGAACCTCCTGTTTTCCATCCAAGTTCTACTGCTGATGCCTTCAGCTCCATGGGGACACCCCAGGATAACCTGATCCTTCGCTTTCAGAGAGGGTGACAGATCCCACTCCTTAATGGGGGGTTTGCTGCGATCCCAGTGGAGGAGAAAAGCTGGAAATGCAGTAACAGGAGGTGTATATGCAAGGATTGGCTGCTCTTTGCCTCGCAGGGATGTCCCACAGCCCCTGTGCCTCCCTGGCTCTTCCTAGCCACGAGTCTCCATCCTCCGCTCCCACCAAATCCCTGGGACTGCTCTGGCCCAGCTGCTTTAACCATTTACCTCCACCTTGAACAGTTTCAGAATCTCCACTGCTGCTCGTTTTAAGTTGTTTTTTTTGGTTGTATGTTTTCTTCCCAGGCAGGATAAGGAATGCCTGCATCCCTTTAGGATCCCGGGCAGCTTTGGCTGTTTATCCCAGCTCAGTGCCTGTAGCGATGTCCATCGTGACACCTCAGTCCCTGTGTGTCGCTGTCTCACAGCAAAGCTTTTGACTGTGTCGTTATTTTATTTTCTGTGGGTTTATTTTGCATAGAGTGTGACATTTTGGTTCGTTGTGGTGTTTCTGACTCTTTGTGCCTTTCCTTTTGTGTTTGTTTCTCCCGCCTTTCCTCAGTTTGCAGCGGGGCCTCGACCTGCCCATCACCAGGTACAGTACCTGCCCCTTTGTTATCACCCTGCACTAATTGGCTGGGGGGAGGGGGGCGGAGGTGACTCACCCACTAACTCGAGTGGAGGACAGCAGCCCTGTAGCAGCTACTGGCACGAGCATAACCCTGCTAACAGCCTCCTGCACCGCTGAGTAACTCTGACCTCACCCCTGCACCCCACATCTCGCACAGGAGGAGAACCTCTAGGAGTCATTGCCAGGAATTTGTGGGATTCCCTGGCCTTCTCACATCACTGGGAACTCATTATGAGTATTTCCCAGACTAGTTGGTGGGTTCAGTTTCCTGAAGATGTCACCTGAGGGAATCCTGCTTTTCCAACTCGGAGCAAAGCAAACGACTTCCAGTTCTGCACTGTTGTGTCATACACCTGGTTATCTGTCACCATTGCATTGCTTAATGTTGTTCTTACTTAGCCCACAAAAGCCAGACCTTTAGGGATCCTTTAGTAATTCCTGTTGCATGACATGGCCTTTGTAAGGAACCACTTCATTATTAAGAAGGAGAACCAGGAATAGCTCTGCCTCATGGAACTCGGGGGTGGCAGAATTAGGACCTCTCCAGTGTCAAGACAGATACACAGACCCATCTATCCTAGGCAGGGTGTCTGGAGTTGTCTTTTGTGTCAGCTCCTACACTTCTCTTTGCCAAAACCCTTGTCCCTGGGAACTGATTTTGATGCTTCTTGTAGGTTTTGAGGGGACAGAGGTGACACTGCTGGTGGGAAAGAGGAGGAGAGGCAGGAAAGCTTTCCCAGAGCTCCCTTGGCTTTGAAGGAGCAGCCTGTTTCCACAAATTAACAGGAAAAAAAATGCCATTAATCTTGTGGTGTCAGGACAGGGGCTTGAGGCATGGAAGGTTTGTTCCAGGGAATTTTGTTCTCGCTTCACTCGTGTTACTGAGCAGTTGAACACTGGGATGAGCAGCATGGGGAGGGTTCTGTCTCAGGACAGCAGTGTTAGGTGGGCACAGACACCCCCAAATCCCCATCATCTTTGTTCCTTCCAGCTCAGGGGAGCTGGAGCCTTCCAGAGCAGGGCAAAAAGGGAGTGTAAAGAGTAGAATGGGACATTTGCACTTGTTTGCTCACAGGCAAAGGTTGTATGGGACAGGGGGAATGATTTCTGTGCGTGGCTGGGGTAACAGGGACAGGACAGTGGTAAAGGAATGTTTGCAGGATGACTGGGCAACCTGGGAACAATGGGATCAGGATCTTGTTTAGATACTTCTGGTCTTGATCTGAGCTTCAGGTCAGTGTTTATACTGCACAATACAGAGAGTGCATTGCTGCTCTGCAGCTCCTTGGTTCTTTCACGGGTCACTCCTAAGGCATGGGGTATATGCACTGTGAGCCATTTAATGTTCTCCTAAAATTTACTGAGCTCTCTCTGAGCAGGTTTTGGCCCACGAGTCTTGAGGCAGCACAGTCTTGCAGGAAAATATTCTGGTGACCAGGGGCTTTACTGGTGGGACTTTGCCACCAGTCTGTCAGAATTGGATCCAGAACTTTCCTTAGGACACAGATATGTCCCTGCCCTTGCTACACTTGCAAATTCCAAGTGTTTTCCCAGTTTTATCACAGTAAGATTTTTGTCTTTGTCACATTTGAATCTGCTCATTATTATCCATGAGAAGCTGTCACCATTAGAAAAATATTCCAGGTTTTATTCCCAGTTCTGTCATGTGCTGGATCAGGACAGACACAGAGAAACCTGGGCTGTAGAGGAGCTGTTTGTTTTCTGAAAACCAAAACACCCATGGTGTAAGTTGGGGGTGGAGAGAGGGATTTTGGCCCCTGCCACGTGCAGGAGGGTCATGGCTGCAGGAGCAAGTTCATCCTAAACCCAGCACTCACAGGATGCTCGAGACCAACATAAATAATTATCCTCACATGGGAGTTTTTAAACTCAGTTGAACTGTGTAACACAAGCTGAGAGCTTTGAGACTGAGATTTGTGAGCTGGAAAGTGCTAAATAAGTAAATTGGCCTTAGCAGGGTTAATATTTACTGCAACAGCTCCACGTTCCCTTTGAAGAGAGCAGCAGCACCACGGGGTTTGCAATTCCCTGTATCCATCCCAGATTTTATTAACGTGGGCCTTGTGTTGATTCTGGGGCTCCTTCAGGCAAATAATGGATTGTTCTTCAGTGTTACTGCCTGTCATTATTACATCTTTAGGGTACTCAAATGAGCATGACTTTAGCACCTGAAGGTGAATGGCAGCTTTATAAGCAGGGTTTTTTCCTGGATGGAAATGCCTGCCCTGGCATTGGACGGTTACAGTGGGAGTTGGTAGAGCCAGTTAATGCTGGAGACAGTGTGACCACACACTGTGTGAGAGAAAACAGCAGAGATTTAGGGTGTTCAACAGCAGTGGCTGAAGTGAAATGAAGTAACTGCAGCAGTTCTGACTGAAAGTTAAGTGTGCATCAGTAAGAATTGACTCCCAGATCATGCACCGAGAATCTGCTGGAAACCTCACTTTATAGGAGACAGGAAGCAGCCTCTACCAAGTATTTTGGGCAGTATTTTTAAATGCACTGTCAGCTTGTGTTTTTCCCCAAATGCTGCAGCACACGTGGCTATCGCTGCCTGGAATTGCTGCTCCGTTTCCCACTTTGTGCATGGGGCTTCCCAGTTCTTACTTTCTAAGTAAGGCTCTGGAGTCACTTTGCTGCTTCTGGTCCTTACAAATCACAGCTGAGAACAGCAGCTTTCTTCTAACCTGAGCTCCAAAATGCAGATTTTTGTTGCATTTGCATCTGCCTAAACCCTTCACTTATGAAGTGACTTGGGGAGCGTGGGGTTTATTTTAGGAATGGGTGCTCAGAAGAGGTTGGTGTAATTAAAAACAGAAATCAGAAATAGAAACTGAAATGTGGTTGTTTCCTTCTGACTTGAACTGTGTTTGAGATTGGTTTGCTGCTCATGGCTCAGCCTCTCACTTGAGGTTGCTGGTGGAGTTTGTTCCAGTTTTAGCTCGGGGTTACTTGAGTTCCTCTGGGTGTAACTTGTACTACAGAGAATGGGCTTGGCTGGGTGCTGTTGTGAAAAAGCTTTGGGACTTGGAGAGGTTGGGAATTGACTCCTTGAACTGTCTCAGCTGGCCATTTTGTAGCTTTTTGGGGTATTTCAAGTCAGAAAGTGATGGGAAATGGCTGCTGCAGTCACTTCCATGTCTGCAGAGTGTGTGAAAGAGCTGCCACTTCTAAATACCGAAAAGGGCTTTTTCCCTTCATTTTATCATTTAGTAAATATTAAAACTGGGGGAGTCTGAGGGGAAGGGAACAAGCCTTGCCTTGAGCCAGCCACAAGAGCTGCACTGAGGTGCTGGGGAAGCAGGACCTGGGGATTTGTGCTGCAGCTCCTGCTCCTGGCACCAGGGAGCAAGGGATGGGACAAGAGGCAGTGGCCTGAAGCTGCACCAAGGGAGGTCTAGGTTGGATATTGGGAAAATGTCTTCATGGAAAGGGTGGTCAGGCACTGGAAGAGGTGGAGACCCCATCACTGGAAGTGTTCAAACAATGGGGGGATGTGGCACCTGGGGACATGGGTTAGGGATGGACTTGATGGTCTTAAAGGGTTTTTCCTACCTAAACAATTCCAGAATATTCTGATCTTCACATCTCAGGGCTGCAGCTCCTCAGTTCCTGCTGCATTGCCTGTGCAGGCACCTCCTTCTTCTCCCTACCCCAGGCCAGGCTCAGGTTATCCCACCAGCCTTCTTGGTTCCACCAGAGAGACTAAAAGTTAATAACAGGGGTATGAGAGGCTTGACTGAAGTGCAGAGCTTGGGGGAAGTCAGAGATCACATTGCCCAGGAGCATTGACTCCAAGGTGATCCAAGAAATCTGTCCCTAACAGACTTGGATGGGTAAGGGATGACTCAAGGACCATGACCCAGGTCCTCACTGGTTGCTGAACAACCAAAATTCTAATAGTCCTGTTGCTTGGAATAATGGATCTGCTGTTCCTGCTGCTCTGTCTTCCTGCTAGGAGTGAAGTTCTCCTCCTTTTCTCCCCATCCCTGAAGCTGAGCCAGCTCTGGGATAATGTGGGCACACAGGGGGGCTCTGAGAGATTTTTTGACATCCATTTGCCTGAAGCTCCTTATCAGAGATCCTCCTGCTGCTGGTGAGCAGCTCTGGGGGGTGTTCAGTGGCAATGGAAGGGCAGAACGTGTCCCATGGAACGGAGCTTCCCCAGCCTGTCCCCCCAGCTAAGGACCAGCTGGCAGCGATGGGAATGAGCAGCTGTCCGTGCCCAAGGAGTTGCCAGGGCTGGGAGCTTCCCCTTGGTGTTCTCAGTTGGTTGTGAGTGGGTTCTGTAGGTGCAGTGGGAGCCTGAGGAGCGGGTTCCATAGGTGGAGTCTCCCCATCTCTGGCATGGGGGGTGTTCCTACACTGCCCTGTGGATGGAGGTGCTGTTGATAGAGAGAGGTCTCACTTCAGCCTCCAGCCCTTTTCTCTCTGCATAAACACACACCCATGGGGGTTATTAAATTTTTCCAGCCTTCCCTTGGTGAGACCTGGGCTACAACCTGCTGACAGGTTGGAAATAATCATTACTGAGTGAATTTCAGTGAAAGAGGAAAGACTTTTGTACTTTTTACTGTCTTTGGATATTGGAAAATCACAAACTCCGGTGATTCTCACCATAAATTCATCACCTGTGCTTGGTTCATGCCATACTCCTGTAGCTCCCCCACATCTCACAGCCACATGGTTGTATCAGAGCACGACCATGGCAGGGTGGTGTTCTTCTGGTTTACTTTCTCCACCCTCACTTCCAAACTTTTCTCCCCAAACAGTTGCCTTCTCCTGGTTCAGGTCATATTTCCAGTGTGCTGGGGACAGCTCTTCATCCAGGTCAGCAGGACTGGGCATAAAATCATTGTGCTTACCCTAACAATGTCTGGATATCTGAAAGAGTCATCCAGGGCTTTCCTGGAGAAATCGTTTGCTGTGGGGAACAGCTCAGGTGTCAGGAAGTCTTCAGCAGCCCCAGAATGGCCATTTTAAGCTCATTGTCATGTCAAGGATAGGGACATCACAGCTTCCTTCCATCCTCCCCCATCCTTCCTGAACCTGGGGCAGATAATCCCAGCTCGTTCCTTCATTCCCCTCTCTTCTTTTCTCACTCCTCCTGGCACGGTTACTCCCTGTAACACATCACTACACAGCAGCCAGCAGGATTCAGTGTCATGTGTGGTGGCCTATTTATTATAATTATTTTTTACTTAACAGTTAAATATATGGCATTTCTTTCCCTCCCAGTCTTGGTGCAGAAAAGGAGAGAAATCTGTGGTTGGAGCCAGGGTTTCTGCTTTATCTGCTCCCTCTGTACCACTGAAAGAGACAGAAGGAGAAATATTTGATGTTTTAGGAACACAGTAAACATAAAGTGCTTCTGTAGTGGCACATTTTGTGCAGTGAATCATGGTTTGATTGGGTTTTTTGCTTGGGTTTTTATTTTTTTTAATTTTATACTTCCATATAAAACTTTTCCAGGAGAGTTCTGACCCTGTGGGATTCTGGCAGCAGAGTCCGTGGTACCACTCAGTGTCTTTTCAGGCCGTTTCTGAAGGGATGAGTCAGAGCAGGGCAGAAGCTGGCTGGAATTTGTGCATTTAGGGTGCATGTTGTATCCTGTTCCTTCCTGTTGATCTGTAAGCTGTTCCATTGGCTTTCTTTCTGTTTCCTGCTGCTTTCTTGCTTCGTTATTGAAGGGAGGATTCAGACCTATACAGGTAACTCTAACTCCTGGTTCTGCATGGCATCAGTGTCTCTCAGCTGACTGTTCTCCGTCAGTGAATGCCTCGGTGTCCGGTGCCTTTCTCACCTCCTGACCTCCGACACTCCAGAGCCGGGGCCTCCCTCCGGCACTGCCGCTGCCCTGCCCAGCGGGAGGGGTGAGGATGGAGCCCGTGCCAGGGGGTTGCTTGGTTCCCTGGGCCTGGCCCATCCGCCGGGGGCATCTCTCCATCCCAGCGTGTGGGGCAAGGCTTTGGTACCACCCTGGGACAGGTTGCCACCCTTTGGAAAACAGGGCAGGACAAGTCATCTGTGTGTGAAGGAGAGACATGAGGTGCCTTTTTGAAATTCTGGATTTTTAGCTCTTCTGGAGATAAATTGGAACAGTTGCCTTGATCTTTTATTTCCCTGGGGTATTTATAAAGATGGGTGTTTTAGCAGCCAACCCACCTTATAAAAAGAAAATTAGACAAACTCATTTTTCCAGAGTTTGCTCTGAAGATTCAACTGTAAAATTCAGGAATTACAAACTAATAGTTATTAGTTTGTAAAGTTTCTTGCCTGTTTCTGCCTTGTGAAATAGAAAGCCATAGACAGCCCTGCTGTTCCCAGAGAAACACAGACTGTCCTGCAGTTTTCTGGAAGTGTGGCAACCCTTGGAAACTAATACCATAACTATACTATTGTAAGGATATTTCCAATTCTCTCCCAGAAAGTCTGACCGGTTCTTTGTTTTCTCTCCTCTCTCCCTTCCCTCTCCTAGTTTTTTCAGAGGCCTCAGATCCAGCCTCCAAGAGCCACCATCCAGAACAGCAGCCCCTCCATCCGTCCCGGAGCGCAGACCCCAACTGCCGTGTACCAAACCAACCAGCACATCATGATGGTGAACCACCTGCCAATGCCCTACCCGATGCCTCAGGGCCCCCAGTACTGTATCCCACAGGTAAATCCAGCATCCAGGCACCTGAGGAGCTGCACAGCAACATTGGCTCCATGGGGGCTGCCTCAGGACCCGCCAGGAGCGGGCAAAGATGTGTCTGTGTAAAATCAGACTGCCTATCGTGTGCCAGGGCAAGTTTAGAGTAGATACTGGGAAATTTCCTTCATGGAGAGAGTGATCAGGCCTTGGCAGAGGCTGCCCAGGGCAGTGGTGGAGTCACCATCCTTGGAAGTGTTCAAGAAACGAGTGGATGTGATGGTTGGGGACAAGGTTTAGGGGTGGGCTTGGCAGTGCTGGGGGAACAGTTGGGCTTGGTGCTTGTAGGGGGCTTTTCCTGCCTAAATGATTCCATGATTCTGTGGTTCAGCCTCTGTCCTTTCTCTGTGTGAAGTATTTGTTCTTCTGTGCATGGAGGCAGTAGGAATCAATCACCTTTTTGAAGCCTCCCTCAAACACAGTAGGAAACCAAGCTCTTGGAAAATATTTAGTGCTTTAAGAATACCTAATTTGACTTAATAGATCCACAGGCACTCCAAACCCTTGGGCCTCATAGCACACAGTATTGCTGCAATCCAGGGAGTCACTCTGTTCCCCCTCAGCTCCTGTGTCCTCTCTGCCTTGGCTCTGCCTTACTTTTGGCAGTAACTTTTGGAGGGGTTTAGGCAGATTTTAGAGCAAACTCCCTCATGGAGAGGGCAGTCAGGCACTGGCACAGAGGCTGCCCAGGCAGGGCACTGCTGGAGTCCCCATCCCTGAAGTGCTCAGACAGGGAGTGGCACTTGGGCATGGGGTTAGTGGTGAACAGGCTGGTGATGCTGGTTGGTAGCTGGACTCGGTGGTCCTAAAGATCTTCTCCAACCTTAACAATTCCATGACTCTGTGATTCCTAAAGCTGTAATTAACCAGCCTGAGGATCGATCCCTGTTGATTGGGGGGCTCAGTTACAGGTTGCCCAAGTCCTTGTAAAGTGATGGTTGTTTTTGTCCCTCCAGTATCGTCACAGTGGCCCCCCATACGTTGGGCCACCCCAGCAATATCCTGTGCAGCCACCAGGACCAGGACCTTTTTATCCAGGCCCAGGTCCTGGAGAATTCCCCAATGCCTATGGTAAGTTCTGCTTGGAGGCTTCTTACAAAGTCTTTTCTTGGTGTGTTTTTCTGTTGTCAAGCTGAAGATTTATAATAACAATCTGGATTAGCATTTGTTTGAACTTCATATAGCTGCTAAATTTGGTGGTGTCACAGCCCTGATTATTCACTCCTGAAAAATCCCAGAGTATTGTTTGTGTGACTGTGTCAGGAAAGGCTGCAGCTGCCCAGGATCACCTGTGACCAGGAATGGGGCTGTTTGATAGTCCCTGCTCAATCACTGTTATTTATTAAGGTATTGTGGGTACATCTGGCAGTCCTGGTTTTCACTGTGCCATGCCCTGGGAATGCTCCAGCATTGACAGCAGTTAACAGTTCTTATCCCAGTGTTTCTGGTGTGTAGTGGGGCATAAAAACAAGCCGTGGGGGTTTTTCCCTAGATTTATGTGCAGAGATAATTCAGTCCAGTGGAAGAGTCTGTAACCCCTGCTTAGGCCAAAATTTGGCTTTTTCATGCATTTGGTCACTCACTGCTCCCTGCCCACTCACATTCTGCAGCCTGTTGGGGGCAGAGATATTCTCAGCCTCCCATGGGAATTCTCTGTAGGAATTTTGGAGCCTTGGGGTGACTTGATTCCCTTCCAGGCTGAACAGTAACAGACCTGCTCCCTTGGCAGCATTGCAGGTTTGCTCTTCGCACACACAGATCCCTTAAGAAGGAGAGAAAAACCTAGTAGCTGCCCTGGGCATCATTTGGAAAGGTCTCTTATTTTTCCTCTTTTCCTTCTTTCTTTTATTTATTTGCTCTGTGTGGAACTCATGGGAATCATTGAAAGGTTGCCATGAAGCCTTTGAACCTGGTAATGCAACTTGAGTTTAGGAGGGAGGGTAATTACTGGGCAGCTCCTTCCTGGTGGTTGATCCTGGAGAAAATAGAAGAAATATTGCAATGGCTCTTCAAATCTGATCCACTAGATGAGGAAATTGCCCTATAATCCTCATTTTTTTGTGCTGCTACAGGTCTGCTTTCTTACTTCCTGCTTGCTTAGTGCCATTTATCTGCCTTCACTCTTGTCATTAGGAAAAGGTTCATTTCCAGCTCCTTTCCTCTCCTGGAAGTGCCTGGTTTCTTGCAGAGAATTTTGGAGTCTTTCAGTCCCAGCTTTAGGTTGCTGCATCTGTGGAGCATCAGTGAGTGAAGCCAGAGCTCTCTGTCCTGCAGTATTTTCCAGGCAGGGAAGGTTTACCCAAGGATTTGCCTGTACTTATCCACCTTTCCCTCCTGTCACCCCCTTGCTGTGTGTAGGGATTTGGAATGCTCAGGCTCTCACCAGGTGCTGCCAGGTTTGGGGAACAGCTAACTCTGCAGTCCAAGCATGGATAAAGCTGCTGGCAGTGCCTTTTCCATAAACCACTGGATTTGTAGCCAGTGTGGCTGCTGGATATCAAAATCATTGCAGTCTGGCAGGACCTAAAGGAGATGATGAGGGAAAATCCAATGGAAGACAAAACTTGTGAAGATGAACAGTGCAATTTTATAACTCAATTTTGCAGTTTATCATTTTCTGATATCAAGAGGTTTCTGTACAACATTGGGAAAGACTTTGAAATGATCAGTGGGTAGTAGGGAGAATAAAAGTTGGGTGCTGGAGAACTGGAAGGGATCAAGGGCAGGGAGCAGAGCAGAGAGTGTGGCTCTGGCAAATGCACTTGGCCTGTCACAGAAGCTGTTTCTTCCCAGAAGTTACTCTTTTCAGGATTTGTGTTTTTAAAATACTTTTCATAAAGGGAGAGTCACTCCCTGAGTTCTGCTGGGGCTGCCTCTCCAGCCAGGATCACACTGTAGGTGATGTGCTTGGATCTGTTTTCTAGGAAACTACGAGTGGAAGGAATTCACACATTGCAGGGTCCCAGGCTCCTCCTGTTCCCTCACCTCATCCAGGCTCTGCTTGGACACCTGCTCAGCAGGAGGGTTCATAGAATCACAAAATCCCAGGATGGTTTGGGTTGGAGGCACCTTAAAGCCCATCCAGTCCCACCCCCTGCCATGGGCAGGGACACCTTCCATGTCCCAGGGTGCTCCAAGCCCTGTCCAGCCTGGCCTTGGGCACTTCCAGGGATTCAGGGGCAGCCACAGCTTCTCTGGGCAATAATTTTTGATTCCCAGCCTGCAGAGATGCTGGTAGAGACTTTGAGGCCAGATCTGAAGTGGCTCTGCTGACCCTGATATTCAAAACAAGACATTTCTTGAGAAATTCAGCCTACCCAGGGAGTGTCATTTGGGTTCCGTGATGCCATGCAGTGCTCTCTGCTCTGACAGGGAGAAGCTCCCTCTCTGAAGATGCAGTCAGGGAGCCTGCTCCAAGCTGGGGCTTTCCAGCTCTCAGCAGGAGGAATGCCTCCTTGGAAGCTGCAAATCAGGCTGTGCTGGGCTGGTTTAATTTGCTTTCTTGGATTTCACCCTTTGCTTTAGATCACAGTGACCTCCCAGTTGGGTTACAGACACAATCCAGATTTTCATTCCCAATTAAAGGTTAGTTCAGTTGAAGAATAGATCAGATTGCTCCAGAGGCAAGTGCAAGCACTCAGTTCATCCAGCATCCATGCCCAGAAGGGAAAACACCCAGCAGCACCTTACACATTCCTCTGACACCTGATCTGTGGGCAGGAGGCAGCTCTGCTCTGCCACCCTGATGTCTGGCATGGTCTTAAAGCACTCGGTTATTTATTGAGCCACTCTCATTCTGTACAGAAAACCATAATGAACCCCACTGGCTGTTAGGAATGTGATCAGCACCATGGTGTGGTTCTGCACCAATCACCGTGGTCGTGCTTTTTGTGTGTTGCAGCATGAGAACAACACTGCTTGTAATTAAATTTTCTGGTTATGCTTCCAAATAGGTTGCAGTTGACCTTGCAAATTGTTTGTATTGGTTGGACAGAATTTCTGTACAAAGGCAGAAAACCTCTGATAAACCAGGAGCAAACCCAGCAAAAAAACCCTCCTGATTGTCAGGAGGGGTCCCGGGACGGTCTTGCAGTGCTCTGTGGTGTCCACAGGCTCTCGAAAGTGGATGATGCACATGATTAATTTTTGGTCATGGAAATCAAATAAGAAATAGTGAATCTCTTCTCTTGATGAACCATCAGCTTCTGTTTAGTGGAAGTGGGGCAGAGCAAGCTCAGCATTCCCAGAGGGATGGTGGAAGTTCCAGGTGTACCTCTTGTGCCTGGTTTTCTGTCATGAACAGTCAAACTGACCTTGTCCCTCTGGTTTGTGTCGTTGGCTGCCCCAGGAACGCCCTTCTACCCCAGCCAGCCTGTGTACCAGTCTGCTCCCATCATTGTGCCTACGCAGCAGCAGCAGCCACCACCTGCCAAGAGAGAGAAGAAAACGGTGAGTGAGGCACAGAGGGACACAGCCATGGGGCTGTCCTGGGTGGGAGGTGCAAGGGCATGGATGATGTTCTTAGGATCAAGCCTGAGCTTTGCCTTCACTGGAGGCCCTGGCACAGGGTGCCCAGAGCAGCTGTGGCTGCCCCATCCCTGGCAGTGCCCAAGGCCAGGTTGGATGGGGCTTGGAGCAGCCTGGGACAGTGGAAGGTGTCCCTGTCTGTGGAACAAGATAAGCTTTAAGGTCCCTTCCATCCCAAACCAGCCATTCTGTGGTTCCCAAAGAGATTAAGGGTAATTACACATTGCACAGTGCTGCAATGATGTCTTATTTTCCATTTTTCCATGGATACTCTCTGCTCTGAGTTTGTGACATTTCAGCCAATCAAAAAGGAAAACAATTTTGCTGGTTTTAAATAAACAAAAGCAGCATGGTCTCCCCAATGCCTGGAATCCTCACCTGCCTGTGCTGCTGCTTAGAGTGTTCCCAAAGAGCCAGGTGGGGATGAGGGAACTAAGCAGTTTGGGAGAATGTTGGGAATTGGTTCAAAGTAACAAATTAGAAATTACTGAATATTACACCTTGAAACAGGTAGAAAACCATTAAGTTATGGATGTACTTACAGGCTTGAAAGAACCTGACCATACTTTGAAAGTGGGTTTGGAGAGCACATTCCCTCTCTCTAATTCACTGGGGAATGTGAAAGAAGCAGATGAGTGGAATTTAAACCCGTGTCCGGGTGGATGGTAGGGAACAGTAAAGGTGTAAAGGGGTGAATGTAAGGTTTAACCAGGAAAACATGATGTGGACTTGAACTTGTGAATGAATCATTTGTAAAGGGTTGAAAAGGAAATTACAGCAGTATTTGCATGAGAGTGTTTTGGAAGCATTAAAAGAACAGTTTCCTGGGGGCAGAGAAGAATAAAGGGACTTGGACATGTCTCAAAATGCAGAATATTTGTATCTTTGGAGTTTTGAGGATGATCTGGGGTGACACTTGGTTTGGGAGACCGGAAGAACTGAACAATGTGTGAGCTGTGCTTGCAGGAAAGGCCTTTTTGGTGGCTGCTCTCAGCAGCTTTTTTGTCACCTCTTCAGTCCCCAGGAGTCTCTTTTCAACATCCCAAACACGACATGCCCAGATCTCCGATGCCATTGAAATGCAGAGCTGATCAGACACGCTCAGCTGGGATTAAGGCACTTCCATGCCAGCCAAGCTGAGTTCTTTGAGGCAAAAAAAGGGATTTTAAATGCCCAAGATGCTTCTCTGTGACTGTGCTGTTTCAGTTTGGTAATTGGTGTTGCAACTGGAGAAATTAGAAAAATTAAGGTTAAATATATTAATGTGCACATGCCCACATCCACCATGAGTTGAATATTTGAGTACTACAAACTTCCAGGCAGGAAAATCTTGTTTTAATGCCATTGACTCTGTGTCAGGGGGAGGAGAGGGCAGGAATTAGTGCCACGTCTCAGGTCCTTGTTGCTGAAATGTTTGTTCTTTGTTAGCGAAATATTTTAGCAAAATCTCCATCAAAAATAAGAGAAGACCAGACTCAGCATCTTGAGTGCAGTGTGTGTGTTCACAACCCAGACTGAAGCCACTGTCCCACCAAACTGAGTTTGGCAAATCACAAAACCCTTCTGCAGTTGGGATTTTACAGCCCAGAGTCCCAGACGGGTTTGGCTTGGAAGGGACCTGAAAGACCATCCAGTCCCAGCTGCTGCCAAGGGGCCATTACAGGGTGGTTCCCAGCAGAGCTCCTGCCCTGGGGAGGGCAGTGATGTCTCCTGGTTTGCTTGGATTTCTGCATGGAACTTATCTCGAGTTCAGCCAAGAGCTTTGGAGAAGGTGGGCAGGTGATCAGCCCTCTGCATTCAGGGTTATCAGAATCTCCAGTTCTTAGGCTGGAGGTGAAAAGCTCTGTTTCACAATATCCCAGATGTCCTGGCTGTCCCCCTGTCCAGGGACACGGATTGGCTCAAGTGTCAGTTGAGGATTCAGTGAGTGTTCTGGAGTGGTTTCTTTTGGAAAATATTTTTCTCCCCATATTGGGGCTGTGAAGAGACTCAAAAAGCCCACCTTTTCCCCTAAATGCTGCAGAGTTCTACAGGACTTGAGTTTGCTCTTTCAGATTTTCCCTTTCCTCCACTCAGTATTTTTGTTTGTTTCCCTCTGTTTTGGTGGAACCTGGGACTGATTTGCTAATTTGCTTTCCCCTTTCCCAGCAGCTAGGTTGGTGAGGCCACCGAGCTCCCTGTTGGAGTAAAACACAGCCTTTTCTCCAGTCTTGCTCTTTCTACTACTGGGCAAGCTTAGCTCTGTACCTAAAGTGTCTCCCAAGTTTTCTCAGTTGCAGGAAACTCATGTTCCAGCAGCTGAGACTGTATTTTAAATTACAGCGTGCACATACTTAGACTGAACTGGTGTGGTTGATGATTAAATTAGAATTTGATTAAATTAGGTGTTGATGAAGGGATGACATGCCATGCATTCCAAGTCATGGAAACAAGCCACATCCCAGTGTTCCTGCCCGAGCACCAGCTCATCCCAGAGCATCTCCTGCTGGGTGTGATGGGAGCACATGTGCTGCCCACGCTGCTCTGCTGTGACAGGAACATTGTGGGGATCATTCCTTTGTTACTGTTGCAATCCTTTCAATCCCGTAGATCCGAATCCGGGATCCAAACCAGGGAGGCAAGGACATAACAGAAGAAATCATGTCTGGAGGGGGCAGCAGGAACCCCACCCCCCCCATCGTCAGACCCACCTCCACCCCGACTCCACCTCAGGTAAGGAAGGGCCGCGCTCCCCCCCTGACCTTTGCTTTGCTGTGCCTCTCCCTCGTGCTTCAGCCACACCTCCGACCATCTCAGACACCTGGATGCTCCTCAGCTACCAATATTCTTCAGGGATTATTTTTTCCCAGCTCTGGTCATTTTTAGCAGTCTGTAGCTTGTTGATGTAGAGCCTCAGTGCTGCTGCATATTCCCCAGCCCTGGTTTTGTATCAGCAGTTGATTTTCAGAGTTTTTCAGAGTTTCAGTGTTAAAGGAGGAGCCAAAATGTCTGTGGGAAAGGAGGTGTCTCTTTTAAGTCTTGTGCACCTGAGGAAAGTCCATGTCACACAGGTGATTGATTACAGACCTTCAGCTGCATCACTGTTTGTTCTGCCTTCCTGGAGCTGTTTTAGAGTTACCAGAAGATCTGGATCTCAGGAGTTTTCTCACAGAACTGTGATAAATTTATCACAGATTTGGTCTCTGGATGTTGAAACTTAAAAATGCATTTTTCTGATGAGAGAAGAATTATAAATATTCTAGATAAGTTTCTGTAGCTCCTAAATCCCTTCCCATTGTACACCTTTGAGTCTGACCCCTTTAAATCCCTGGTTAGAGGTCAGGAAGGTTCTCCAGGTGATGGCTGAGCTGTAGAGCAGAGCTGGTGCTGGGATGTGATTTCTTCTTCCGTGCTCTTCCCTGTTGGATGTTACCAGGTTTTGGCAGCTTTTAGGTGAAACAGCTTTTCCTGAGCTCCAACCTTCCTTTCCTCTCCATGTGGGAGTAGTTTTTCAGCTGAGAATCCTGTGCTGAGGCAGGAGCACAGCCATGTGTGGGGACACTGCTTGTGCTCAGGATTCCAGGGAGATGTAACTGGGATCACAGAGGTGAAGTGAGGGCCTGGCCTGCAGATCCCTCCCTGAGACCAGCAGGATTTCAGCTTTCAGCCATTCCCAGCTCAGTCAAATCCTTGTGTCATCTAAGGCACCACTTTGTGCTTTGTCACCGATTTTCTCCTCTGGGCCCCATCAAGGACAAGCAGCAGCAAAGCACCAGTTAAACTTCTTTCCATCAGAGAAGACAGTAGAGATGCCAAATGTGGGAATCTTGGTGAGATCATGTCCCCACTTCTTCTTGCTGCCTGACTTTCCCCGTTGGAAGTGGGAAGAGTTGGAACCAGCCAGGATTTCCTGTGGTATTCCCATAAGTGCAGCGAATCCAGGCACTTACCTGATCATTTTTACATTCTGAATTCTATTTTAAGGTACTACAATTAAGTCAAACAGAAGGAAATAAATGTGTTTCAAGAGGAGGTTAATAGGCCTGAATTTTGATCTGCAGTAATTTATATGCAGAGCACAGCAGTGATGTCCAATCATCTCCTCCAAGGTATGCAAATATTCCATTGTTTAATATCCAGCCTTCCTTTTGATTAGGTGCTTGGAACCACTTTTGGTAATCACAGAAGAGCTCTGAAATTGGGCTCACCAGAATAAGTTCATTAGTGTAACATAACTGAAAATTTAAGCCCACTTAAGCCAGGAAATTCAACGTTATTGTCCCAACAGCTTCTCTAAATCAAGTCTTCAGAGCACGTTTAATATCTTGGGTGAAATTAAATCGTGCCTTAATAACTGTGCTCAGGAATTGCAGTAGTGGGGGTGTTACTGTTTTGAATAGACTCAAGTCAGTAAATTTTCAATATTCAGCTGTAACTTTTGAGATGCTCCTGACTTGGGGCAGCTCCCAGGAGAGTGCAGGGGAGCAGAGCTGCTGTTTGTTCCAGCCCCCTGGATCAAACCCTGCTCACCAGGGTGCTCAGGGAGATTTCACCTGGTTGAGCACTCAAAATGTGAGTGTGCAGCCTCAGGGCTTGACAAGGCAGCATCAAAGTGACTCCCAGTCCAATGAGATTTTAGAATTATAGCAAATTCTAATAAAACTTCTTTCTCTGAATCTATTATCTCATTATTTAAATGGTATAAAGACAGAGGAAGGAACTTCTTTAAGAAGTGCTGGAGACCAGGCCCTGTCTCAAATTCTCCATTTGAAAAAGAAACCCTTTTATAATAAGAATAGTTTCCAAATTTTCATTTTTTCCTTTAGACTTGAATTACTCTATTAACTGACTCAAACCAAAACTTTGCTAACACAAGCCTGAAGCACCCTCTTCTCTCAGTAGATTAAGTGCTGAACATCAAAAAACTGTTGGAATTGTGCTTAACATCAGAAAGTTATTGGGATTATGCAGAAGGTGAGCGTTGCTGCCAAGATGAGCTGCGTGGTTTGAGCCATTTCTGGACTTTTTGCTCAGCATCACTGACCAAAAAGTGCTTTAGGTGGAGTTCCCCAGTGCCTCTATTTGTATTTGAATTGCTTTTGAGCACATAAAGTGCTCTAAAGTTCCTGCAAGAGTAGCTGGAGGTACATGGAGACATGATTTATCCATTTCTAGCAGGACACTATTTTCACTTTTATTTTTTGCTGGGAAGAGAAAGAAAGCCCAGGGCCAGAATCTGTTTATGGTATTTCCTCAGCACTGACTTCCACAGATCACTTTTTAAAGAGTAAATGCTCTTAGTTTCATGGTAAAACTCTTCCAAGTCTCAGTGAGTTTGTCAGAGTTGTGTTTGCTCAGTGTCCAGGCCGTGGTGGGGTAGAATAACCCAGAGAAACCCTCAGAGTGTCATAAATCAGGGGAGTGATTTTCAGTGTGATTTTTTTTTTTCCTAAAAGCTCTCTAAATGCTCCATTTTGCAGCTGCAAGGCTCAGTGCATAAGAACCATTTATTCATTTGTAATATCATTCCCACAAAATCAATTTCTTAAGGAAATACATTTCCTGACCCAAGAAGTTTCTGGGCTCACAGGTTTCTTCTTCACTGGTCTCCTTAGGTTCCTGTGGTTCTTATCACAGTTTCCCTTTTCCCCACTGATTCCATCCATAAATTTTCTTATAAAATGAAAGTCCTGATCACTGAGGGCAAGAGGAAAGTCTTCTTGAAACCTACTCGTTTGTAAAGCTGGATTTTCTTTGGCTTCTTCCCTTTGGCTGGAGGCTGGGCTGCTTCTTCATCCATTCTCTCATCAATCTGCCAGGTTTATTCCTGGAAGAGGAGCAATCCCAAATAAAACTTCAACCCTTCACCCCTACTTAAATTTTCATTCTTATTTTTCCAGATGTGCTTTTTCCTGGTTTTCCTGCAGTGATGAAAAAAAGTGTCTTGGAGATAATTCCTTCTTTATCCTGCACTGTTCAGATGCAATAGGCAAAAAGCTGGAAATGGGAGGGAAAAAGAGTTGCAGGAAAAGACACAGGTTGTCAGGGAGTTTCTTTTTATAGGGAAATAAGTTTTGCATGGATTTCTGAGAGCCTGTCTGAAAGCAGGAATTAGGCACCCATGTCTTGGACACTCTGCTGTGTTTGTATTGGTTAAGAATTCCTTTTCCTATAGGTATTCATAGAAGTTCATGGATGTGGAACTGGGTGGGAGCAAACATCTGCAGGGAGCTGCCTGGCTTTCCAACTGGGATTAGATTAAATTAAAATTCAGCCCCATTTTCTTCTGTGCCTGATCCCTGGTATGCATTTCCAGGGATTTTGTGACCAGCTGCCTTGCCCTGTTTGTGTTCAGTCCAACAAGTGTTTCACCTTTGAGTCTGGGGCATAACTTGGTCTTCCTTAAATTCTGAGAATAAATGCAGAGGATTTTATCAAACTTTCTTGAACACAAGTGTTTGGTGGGAGATAAATAAAATATGTGTGGGGCTGGGGCTCCTTCAGTCTTCCTTCAGTCTTTGCAAGTCTTTCTGTTTTGTTCTTCCGTATGGAACAATCCATGTTCTTTGGGAATCTGCTCTTCCTGCTCTCCCTTGGGTTGCTGCCCAGCTGGGTTTGTTGTCCTCTTGCCCTGCAGGTCTCACCCCTGGGCTGCTTGTAGGTGATGCTGGGGGATTTTTTTCATTCAACCACCCCCAGTCTGGGATGGTTTTCCTGCTGGGAATAGCGAGTGATGTGTGTGCAGATAGGTCTGTCCACCATTAATCCCATCCTGCACACATCAGCTGTTGGTAAATACATGGAAGAGTAAACAAATAGATTTAAATCTCTAAGAGGGTTGAAATAATGGATCAGTTGAGAAAGGAGTCAAGTCCCAAAAGTGAACTTAAATCACAGAGTGATCCAGGAGCCTTGGAGTGTGTCCTGCATGGAGGAGCATTCCTGCAGCTCCTGGAAAAGTGCTGGGAGAGCAAAGTGTGTTGATAACTGTGCTGTGCTGTCCCTTCCTGGCTGTTCTTAACAGTGATCATCCTTTTCCTCTTTTCCTGCTGCCTTTCCCTCCCTTTCCCATGCACTTTTTGGATGCATCCAATTGACCTGTGTGTCTTTTTATTTTTTCTCTTTATTCTCCCTGCCTTTGATTTCTCCTCTCTATCCTACCCTGTCTCATCTCCCCCCTTGCCTTTGCTCCCTGTTTTTATGTTCCCAGGCTCACCCTGTTGTCCCTCCCCCCCAGCAGGTGCCCAGCCAGGTCTCTGAGCCCGTTCCCGCGGCGTTGGGAGCCGTGGAGAGCTCCCACCCCTCTGGCAGCGCCCCCAGCACCGCGGCCCCCGCCTCCAAACAAGGTCGGTTCATGGAGATTTCCTCCCTCATTATTTTGAATCATTTATTTTTTTCCCCTCCTTTCTTGTTTTAGTTGGAATATTTTTGGCAGGGAGACCAGCAGGCAGCAGAAATAGGAGGGGAGGAACTTCTCTTCCTCCAGTGGAACATTTTAAGTGTGTTGCTAAGGGAATTAATTGGAATTTGCTAATGTAGAACTGTTTAAAAATAATTGTCTTCAAGCTTCTGTGTCCTAAACGTTGTTTCAGAGCACACAGAAGGATGAAACTCCTCTCACCCATTTGCCATCCTCTAGAAAGCAGCATGTTGTCAGGGAAATGCTTTAGCCAGAGAGGCTTTGGATCATTTGGATAATTAGCCACAGCAGTGGCATGGATCCAGAGGATCATATGGCTTCCCCAGAGCTGCTTGTGTGTCCAGCCCTGTAGGAATGGGTGATAGGAACTAGGAAAAAACCCATTAGTGTGCAAAGTGTCTCATAAAGCCCATAGCAGATTTTGCTGACTTCAGTAAAAATGGCACAGATGGAAAAAGTTTCTTAAAATTCCATTTCCTTGGACAGCACTCTCAGGCACAGAGTGGGATCCTTGGGGTGTCCTGTGCAGGGCCAGGAGTTGGGCTCGATGGTCCTGATGGGTCCCTGCCAGCTCAGGATATTCCATAATATACCTTGGAAGGGAGATTTGTTAAACTGTTGAGGGCATTGTCCCAGGAGGCCGACGGAGCAGGCCCAGGCTGTTCCCACACTGGAATTTTGTAGGCACTGGAAGCTGTAGTTCCTGGGGTGTGTCAGCAGATGGGTGCTGGGGTACAGAGCTGATACCACCTTTTGCTTCCCAGTTTTACCCATGGCATCACAGCCTCCCTGGGCTCTGCCTGGAGCGATGCGTGCCGGGAAGTCGTGGAGGGCTGGGATCTGTTACTTCAGAGTCTCTGGAGTCACAGACTCACCAAGGTTGGAAAAGCCCTCCAAGATCTTTGAGTCCAGCTGTTAACCCAGCACTGCCATGTTCAGCACTAACCACGTCCCCAGGTGCCACATCCACAGATGTTTCTTTACACTTTCAGGGATAGTGATTCCACCACTGCCCTGGTCAGTGCCTGGCCACCCTCTTTCCATGAAGGAATTTTCCCAAAATCCAACCTGAACCACCCCTGGCACAACCTGAGGCCATTTCCTCTTGTCCTCTTGTGTGTTCCCTGGGAGAGGTTTGCTAGAGGACAGCCAAGCCCCAGAGGAGCACAGCTCTAGAAGAGGGGACAAACTGACATCTCTGGTGCTGCAGATGTTCCCGATCCCAGCTCGGTCCCTGCTGGGAAGCCAAGGATGGTGTCCCTGGAGTTGCTCTTACAGCCACAGCGTGGACATCAGGGTTTCCCTCTTCCAGTGCTGTGCCTCTAAACTGCTGCAGTGTCTAGAAGGTTGTAAAAGGTTGAAAAAGGACCTTTTGGGCCCAGCTCCCACTTAAAGGCAGGCTGTGGCTCTGTCTAGATGTTGGTGCACCTTTGATGTCTCCAGTGTCACCGGAACAAGGCGTAGGTGGGTCTGATGTCCTTTTTGTGCCCTGTGGCTGTGCTGCCTGAGCTCCCTTGGCTGTTTGGTGCCGCCCAGCTCTGGCACAGCTGCTCTTCCCTGTCTATGTCCCCTCTGCCAATATTCCCGAGTCCCTCTTGCTGCCAGGGCCATCCTCTGAGCACACCACAGTGCTGGTGGCACTGGTGACCTCTGAAGTGCATCTGCCCTCCGGGGAGAGCTGGGGCTGAGCTGTAAAGCCATGGAATCACACAACATCTCCAGCCACAAAGAACCTGTAAGATCACCAGGTCCAACCCCCTGCTCCTCACAGGACCACCTACCACTAAACCATATGACCAAGAGCTCCTTGAACTCTGATCTCTGAAAATCCAGCACTTTCCATCACAGTATTTCATCTCTCTGTATAAAAATGTGGATTTCCAGGATTTCCAGGTCTTATCCCTCTTCTCTCTCTCCTTAACTTAATCCCTTTGTAGGCAGCTGTGAGTAAACTGGAAGTAAGTGTGTTTATTTAGTTACACAGCTCTGACAGTGCTGGTTTAAACATAAAACAGGGCTTGACTGGGATTTAACACCAATGAGCTTCCCTGTGTTTATCTCCGTTCCATCCCAGAAAGAGTCAAACATTTGTTCCAGTCCAAAAATTGCTAAAGAGCACATTTATGTAAGCACTGCAGGGAAAGCCCTGGAATAACACCCAGAGCATTGGGCCATGGCTGACAGGGGCAGAGCAGTGTTGGGGTTGGTGTCAGTAATTAATAGACCCTGTTAATGATATTTAAACTGAACTAATGACTTTTGAGGGGCACATCTGTCCAGAAATACATGCCAAGGTATCAAAATGATTTTTCACTTTGATGTTGGGGGATTTTTGCTTCCAAAACAAAAGCAGTGACAGGTAGGGCTGTGTGGCTGAAGTGTTCATTAAAACCAGTACTGTTGTTTCTCCAAAGTCTCCTCTGCCATGTTCACTCTGGATTGGCTCTTCCCCCTGCCCTTCCTCTCCTGTGTTTGCATCCATTGAAGTTTGGAATCAGGCTTCCACTGTGGTTCTGTGATAGCCAGTGCTGCTTGTGCAGCTGTTGGTAACTGGGAGCAGTATCTGGCCCGTTTGCTGGGCTGGGGATCAGGATTGGAGCTGTGTGCTCTGCTGGCAGACCAGGATCTGCAATCCCTGCTGCCTCCGTCTGGAAGTCATTCCCAAGGCTGGATTTGGATTGCATTATTTATATCCTTGGTTGTCTTTTTTTTAAAGACAAGCCTTTGCATTCCATAGAATCTCAGAATGGTTTGGGTTGGAGGGACCTTAAAGCTCATCTCGTTCTGCCCCCACTGCCGTGGCAGGGACACCTTCCACTGGAACAGGTGTAGGACTGTAGGAGTTGTTGCTACAGTACCTTAACAAAAATCACATCATTGAGGTGCAGGTTCTGGTTCCTGTAGATGCCCCTGGTGTGTCCATACCAGCCAGGCTGCCAGAGGAAGGATACTGCTGGAGAATCCAGGTCAAGCCAGCAGCTGAGCCTTGCAGAGGGTGGCTGCAGGCCAGGCTGGTGCAGGGGGTGCAGTGGGATAGAACTGTGTGGAATCACATTTATTCTGCTTGCAGAGGTTCAGAGGATGTTTGGAGTAGTGTTACCGTCTTTTTAAACCTCTTTCTAAATCTTGCAGTGCATCAGAGGTGGAGAATGTACAACATGGTTTGAGGTAAACAGATTAATGTCAGACCCTGGAGTTTGGAAAGCTCCAAAGCCCCTCTGCTGACGCTGACTCAGTCCCGGTGCCGCCTCGTGAGTGTTTGCATCAGGACAAAAGATGGAAAAATGGCAGCAAGCCCAGCAGCTATTGTCAGATAAACACCACAGAGCAGGAACAAATTCCCGTATCCAGTAAAATCTTCCTCATCCACTGCCCTGGCCAGTCTGTGCCACTGGGACCACCCAGCAGCCCAGCAGTGGCTTTTCTGTGAAGGAGGCAGCAGGGTTTGTCTCACTGGGTGTGTGAAAGAATCTTCAAGGAATAATTTTACAAAAATTTTATTTATCCGGAAATTTAAAAAAAATACCTCTTCATATTTCCCCTGGAGCAGCCAGCACTTCCCGTAAATACTTTCTAAATATAACATGAGGAATGATGTCAGCATATTTAGGAAGAGGGATCTGGTCCAGTTGGGATGAATTGGGTCGATTTTTGTTTTCCCTCCCCAACTGTGAGTTGTTCACGTGACTCTCTGTAACAGTTGGCAGGGATGAGTCCTCCTCTGCCAGGCCTTGGAGATTTGTTCTGGGATGGGGGCTCAAGTTCAGATTTGCTTCTCATTAGCCAAATCTGCTCCTCGTTTTCTGAAATCCCTGCTCAAATCACTTTTCTCTGTGATTTTGCACACACAGCCTGTATCCATGACAAGAACATTGGCCAGACAAGGTGTGGTTTGAAGGAAGGGTTTCAAACACAGCTATGGATTTGTGCTGGTTTGATCTCTCAGAATGATTTTCTTAACACTTCAAATGCATTTGGCTGGGGGTTTTTTTGAGCATTCTCCTTTGACTCAGGGAGAGGATATCCAGGCAGTTGTTTATAGCAAGCTGTAAATGTCAGGAATGCTCCAGGAGTTCCTGCAAAGGATGTTCCAGAAACCCAAGGTGACGCGTTTGCTTTCCCAAACCAGTTCCTGCGTCCTTTTTCTTCCACAGAGCCTCCAGAATCAAAATCAGCTGTTGGGATGCCCTTTCCCATCTCTTTCCTTACCTTGTCATCCTGCTCCAAAGCCATGTCCCTGAGTGCCTCATTAAGTTGATGAACTACTGCTTTGGCCTCTGTAACGCTGCTGGGGCTGCCGACGGCTGGAAGCAGAGTTCATTTTTGCTCCAGCTATTCCTGAAGGTGGGATTTGATGCTCTAGGCAGTTTCAGATGGGTTCTTCAAAAACCCTTTCCCTTTAGCTGAGCTGTTGAATAAGCCCCAAATGAAAGTCCAGCAGAGCCAAACCTCTTCAGTCCTACCTGAATTTTGATGATTTGGGATTGGTTTGTGGCCCTTGACTTCCTAATCTGAAGAGCAAGTTTGTGCCTCTGCCTTTTCCAGAATTATTTTTGCTAGTGTGACAGTGTCCTGAAGGAGTTCAGTGTTCCTGCAGGATCTTAAACCATGATGGCTCATACTTTTGTAGAAAAGAAGTGGGAAGCAGCAGAGCTGCAGCAGAGCTCTGAGTGATGGTTGTGGCAGGGACGGGCTCACCAAGTCTGTTGCTAATCATGGGATAAGTGCAGGGACTTCTTTCTGCATAAGATGTTGGGGATTGTGTTGATACATTTCTTTCAAACATCCATTCCAAATCTCTCCTCTTTCAGTTTAACCCATTCTCCCTTGTCCTGCAACTTTCTGTCCATGTAAAAAGTTGCTCTCCTTGCTTTATAAGCCCCCTTTAGACACTTGGAGGTTTCAATGAATCTCTTTAGATCCATCTCTTCTCAGGATGGCAGTGGTTGTATTTTCAATTTTGGATTCCAGTTGAGGTGCAGGGGCCTCTGGTGTCTTCCTCAGAGCTCCTTGGCAGAATGCAGGAATGGGACAGAGGGGAGCCAAGGTACCAGGCAGGAACATGCAGTTGCCTTGCTGTTGATAATATTCTTTTTCTCCCTTCCCAGAAGAGAAGCCAAAACCAGATCCAGTATTAAAACCACCTTCTCCAGTCCTCAGACCAGAACCTACTGGGGAGAAGAAAGATCAAGCTGGGCAGACGACCGAGGCCCCCACCCCAGTGGAAACCCCACCAGAACTCCCCCATGCTCCATCACCGGCCCCGGCCGCTCCGGTCGCAGCTGTCCCCGCGGCTGCCGTGTCCAGCAACCCCCCGCCTGCGGCCGACCCGGAGGACACGTGGGGACTGGCCTCCCCCAAAGAGGAGGCAATGCCTACACCCAGCACCACGCCCTGCACGGAGGCAGCGGCCCCTCCTGCCGCGGAGGAGCCCGGTGCCGAGCTGTGTGCGGAGCCCAGCAGCGCAGTAGCATCGCCCGCTGACGCCCCGGCGACGGCCGGGCCCGCCGTCGGGAACAGCACCAGGGACACGGGGGCCGCAGCCGAGCCCGGGCCAGAGGTGGCCCTGGTGGAAGCTGTGCCCTTAACTGTGGAGTCGGAGCCCCCCGAGGCGCCCCCAGCAGAGGTGGAAAGCGTGCCATCATCTCCCAGTGCTCCTCACGCTGCTCCCTCTCCTGCTCCCAGCCCGCCTCCCGCCCTGCCGCCCCCATCTCCTCTGGTTTCCGTTGCTGCTGTTACCACTACAACTCCTTCTCCACCTCCTCTCCTGTGTCCGAGTGCCATCCCTGTTGTCCAGGGAGATTTAGAAGGAGAGGAGAGCACAAGAACTACTCTTAGTGAAGAGGTAAAAGATACTGAAAAGAAGGAAGACTCAGAAGCAGATGGGCAGCTGGAGGAGAGCAGGGAGGCTCTGAGTGTGAACTCAAGCAAGAGTCCTGTCCCAGGTAAGCGTTGGGTTCTGTGGGCTCATGTGGTGAACTAGAGGATGAAGGAAAGGGGCTTTTTCTTCTTCCAACAGATGTTTCTGTCAGCAAAAGATAAATCCTGGTGGGTGCTGCATGGCTGCTGTTATTGGGAAATGCTGATCTTCCTTTGGCAGGGGTAGAAATGCCTCCTGGTGGTTCAGAGTTGGTCACTGACTTAGATGTGTGTCCCAGGCTGGGGTGGGCTCGTGCTTTCATGGCAACACAGGGCTGGTGGAGGGGAATGCAGAGCACACTGCTCTTCATGGAATCCCAGGGTAGTTTGGATTGGAGGGATCTTAAATCCCATTCAGTGCCACCCCCTGCCATGGACAGGGACACCCCCCACTATCCCAGGGGGTGTCCAGACTGGCCTTGGACACTTCCAGGGACGGGGTAGCCACAGCTCCTATTCCCCTGAGGTGAGTGGTCAGTCTGAGGGCCTCTGGCTCTGGATTTGGGAGCCTGATTAACACTCAGACCCAGAAGCCTTTGGGATGAACCCCCTGAGCCTGTGATTTCCAGAACTGCTGGAATGGGGTCTTCTGCAGCTGTAAAAATGTGTCACGATGTTCCCAGATGTGGGAAAATGAAATGGACCTTCACACTCACCCAAACAACTGACCACCAGTGTCACTCAGGAGGGTCACCCACCTCTACCTGCCCAGCCTTCATTACTGATGCTCCTGCTTTTCCTTTGCAAAAGTCATGTGTAAGCAGAATGTACAATTTACAACTTTAAATTTAAATTTTGCAATTTACAGCTTAAAACTCACTACAAATTGCAATTTCTGCAACTGCCTTTTAAAACCCAGCCTGTTTCTCCAAGTGTTGTTACCTGCCTTTGGTTTCAGCCCTGTCACACCTCTGGTTTGGCACTGAATGGATTAACACTCTCTGTTTCCTATGGAAAACTGGTTTTTTTTGCAGGACTTCCTGGAGATTAAATTGTGGAAAAGATGTTAAATGATTAATTCCTTGTATTTGCTGCTGGTTGGGATGTAATGGGGGCCGTTCTTCACACCCAGCAGTGTTAAAGCATTTAATGTGTCACATTTTCTGCACCCTGTTCTGCAGTTATTTTGATTCCTTGGAACTTGGTTGAGCTGGGACAAAGAGGACAAACAGCCAGTTGTGATTTGCATCTTGTTGGTTTCACTTTTTTAAAGTAACATTTCATGTGGGGGATTTTTTAGTGTTTTCTGTGATTGATGGGAAATCTCAGGCTCTGCTCTTGAGTGCACTGAAAGGCTGAGGTTGGCCCTGTTCCATGTTTGTGTGATGCTCAATATGCTGATTTTAAAATCCAGTATCTACAGATGAGAAGGAAGATCCTTTCACTACACCGACCATGAGGATTTTGCCTGTTAATCTTCTTCTATTTTTATTTCACTCAGGTCATTTCACTGCTCTGGCACTTGTTGTTCTTTCAATCCGAGATACTTCATAACTCAAATTAATTTCCTTACAAAGGAGAGGAGAAATGGGACTCTGTAAATAAGGTTTTGCACAGGCAGGTTCCAGCTTGCAGTGTTATTGCTGGCTTTGTAATGGCCTGTAGTTTAAATTAAAAAAAAATTAACTTACAGTGTTTGGGCTTTTAATTATGCAGAAGATTAATTTTAATGCTGTAATGTCATTATGCTCCAGAGCACACATTAGGCAAGGCACTGGCTTTGGCAAAAGGGAAACAAGGACTTCTCAAGTCATATAAAAGATGACTTGAAACTCAGATTTCTATTAAAAGCTCAGGGCTTCAAAGAAAGCACAAAGCTCTCCAAGTGGTTATTTGTGCTTTACCCCTGATTTAATGATCCTGAACTATTGCATTTCTCTGCCAGCCTTCTTTTCAGCAATAATTTTCCAGTTCTTTCTTGGAGAGAGGAAGAGAGATTGAAATAACATCATCTGAGGCTGCCTGCTAGTTCAGGAACGAGGAACAGCGTGTCTGCCATATTCATTGGAAAATCCAGATGCTCACCCTCAGGAGCAAGGAGAAAGGGTTATTGTTGTGTTTTTCTTGGACTATGAGATACCTTTATGCTCTCTGGAGTTAGGATTTAACCTGGGATAAGGGAAACTTCCCGACCACGTGCTGGTAGCTGTGAGCTCTGTGACTTTAAGCAATATTTCTTTGGGGTTTTGAGCAGAATGGTGCTTTTATTACAGAGCAGCTCAGCCACAAATCATCCCCCTGCTTTCCCTTTAAAGGGAGCTGAGCTGGGCTGACTGGGACAGTGCTGGGACCTCTCGGGATAATCTCATTCCTGCAGCAGTTCCTCCTGCGTGTCCTTTTCATAGCTGTAACCTGGCCTGCCTAATTTTGGGAATGAGACCTTCATCCCCTCCTCCCTGAGCTGCTGGAGCAGCACTGCTGAGGCTCCCAAGCAGGTCCTGTATTTTGTGCTAGAGGTGGCAGCTTTTTGGGGATGAGCAAAGGGATTTGCCTGTTCCTGGGCTGTTTCACAGGACACACCTTCTGTCCAGCAGTCAGAGAAACCAGACTTGGATTTTTTTCTCTGTTGAGCTCCGTGACAAGAAAGAGCCCTTAAACATCTTTATCCTGCAGCAGTTCTCTTTTTACAGCTCAACAAAATGACTTTGTCAGTGACTGCAGGGAGAGGCTGGAGCAGAGTTGATCCTGTGGGGACCCAGGGGAACCACCACTCTTCCACTGGCATTAAGTCTCCACCAGATTTCCAAGGTCAGGGGAATCTCCTGGAGCACCTCTGATATATTTTACACTGAATTCTGCCTACTCTGAGCACCCTCACAGCAAAGTTGGCAGCTTTGGTGGTTCAGTCTTTCTGTCTGAGTCACTGGATCATCCTTCCCTGCTCATCAGCATCACTGGTTGTGCTTCCCTGTGAAATGGGAAAGATTCGTTGGGTTTCAGAGCATTAAAGCACTGAGCAGTGCAGGCTGTTGGACCCAGTGGGGTTGTTTCTTGCTGCTGACTGTGTTCCTGGTCTGAGCCCCTGCCCACAGGGGACACGTTCCCCCAGTTCTGAGGGCACAGGGTGCATTCCCACTTCCTCAGAAATGATTGCCTGGAGTTTTTAGGACGGACACAGCTGTTATCTGCAAGGGGCAAGAGCACGTGTTTTGTAAAGTAAGTAATTCCTACTCATCTGCTCTGCAAGGAGAAAAATAGATTATCAAGAGAGGAACTGGGTACTCCAGTCCACACTAAAAACATTGCCCTGGCTGAAGTCATCAATGACTGTTGCTTCTTAATAAATTCTGGGGTTTCTGTAGCTACGGTGAGGGACCAGCACATTCCAGGGAACAAAACAGGAAAAATGCTGTTGGTGGAGTGGAATTTCTGCAGAAGAAAGTTCTACCAGAGACCTGAGGCCTTTGATGTCATCATTCTATCATGGCTATTACAACAAGCAAAGAGGAAAATAAAGAGACTGATGTGTGTCCCAGGCAGAACTCCTTGGATCACAGGAAGCCAAAAGAACTTAATAGACATGGAGTTCAAAGGGCTGTTTCTTACATAGCTCATTTATGGGACATATTTCTGTATTAAGTAGCCCAGCTGTGGCGAGTCCTGGAGTTTCTGAGCTGGGGAGGCTGTAACAAACAACTTGGGCTGTAACTGGAAATATCTTGGGAGAAAATTCTCCAGCACCGAAACCTGGAGAGGCAGAAACATAAATCAGGTGTCACCTTTTTCTATATTTGCTGCCATAGCCACTGGAATATATTTTCTTTTCCATTAGCTGGAAGGCAATGGTGGGTCTTTGCTTTGGTCTTTCATGGCATGTTGGATAATAAAACTACAAGAGCTGGTATTAATTTAGGTTTCACAGTTGGCACGACATCAGAGAGGAGGGGCCTCGTGTCCCACTGGATGGGCCGTGCGCTCGCTGGTGGGTAAATCCTGTGGGGAGATGTTCCACTGGGGAACGTGACACAGCTGCAGAAATGGGAGTGTCAGGCCTGTTGAGCAGACCCCTGCAGTGGTGGAGTTACCACTGGGAGTGGTGTCCAGGATGGTCTGGAGTTAAGGGTGTGCTCCTCTTTCCAGGCCTAAAGTAAATCTGTGTTGTCACTGCAGTTATCTCCCTTTGTAAGCCCTGATAAGAGCTCAGAGTGTTGGCTGGCTTTGCTGATGTCACTTTTCCAGAGGAACCAAATGAGCTGGAAACAAGGTCTGGAAGTGCAAATGGTGGCAAAAATGAGCCCACATTTGGGCAGGAGTTAAACTATTGGGGAGCACGAGACATTGCTCAACTTGGGGACAGGAAAATGGAAAAGAAGACCTGAAGTATTCAGAGTTGTCCCTCTCCAAGAGCCAAACTGGACACATTACTTTGTATTTCCCTACAGCCTCACAGATGAAACTCCATCTTCACGTGGATAATGCTGTTGTCCTGTTGGATTTGGAGTTAGAGAAGGTTGGCACCTAAACTCACTTTGTTTTCACCTAAACTTTGTTTGGCACCTAAACCCACATCAGTGCAAATTCTCCTTTGAGGTCCTGCAGCAGAAATGTGAGCTTGACAGAAAAAAAGAAATCTGGTGTCTGCTATTTTAAGAGGGGGAAAAATTGAGCAACGTCTCCAGAGATCTCTGGAGATCCATCCCAGGCAGCTCCAAAACACGGTCAGAGTTGTTCCAGCTGCAGAACCCTGGGCTCATGGAAGTTGTGGGATTTAAAGCAAGACTCATTTGGGAGGCTTGGCAGGATTGCAGCCTCGACAGAGCTTTCCTTTGCCAAAAAAAAAGGTGGAAAAAATGTATTATTGAGCAGCAATAATGTTCACATCCTGACAGCTGAGAAAGGAAACACCCCAGAACTTTGCCAGCCCCAAATCCATGACCCCTGAGTTTATTTCTGTGCAGTTAAAAATGAAACATCATTTTACACTGTAGATGGTTTCCATGGTTTGAGTGGAGTGAAACTGTCAGTTTAAGAACTTCGGGACTGATCAGTTAAATACGTTGCTGTGGCAGTATTGAGGTTGTTGCTGTGCAGACGTAATCCCTCCTTGGAGAAACCCCTGGAAGTGTGTAAGTGATGTCACCAAACAAGAAATCTGAAAACAGCACTTGAAAAAGTGCTCTGTTTTTGTGATGGAGGGAACTGGGGAGCCCAGCTTAGATCTGTGCTTTGCTGAATTCCAGAAATTACGGCGTGCATGGACACGTGGTCATTCCCAGCCCTGGTTTTACCCCAGCACAGTGGGAGTAGCTGGGCTGTTCTTGCCAGGGTGCCAGGGGCAGCAGTAAAGGCACATCCTGGCTGTGTGAGACAGAGCCATGTTTGTTGCAGTCTGGGCCTGCTTGGCCCTTCCTCTCCCCTCCTTCAAGCCTCAGGAAATTGGGGATTTGTGCTGGGGCTCTGCCCTGCCCTTAAAGCCTCTCTTTAGGGAGATGCATCTCCCTATGGAGATGTGCAGGACTTGGAGCTTGGGAGACCTGGATGATTTTTTCCGTCCATCGGTTCTGTGAACGAGCAGATGATGCTTGAATATTTAAATAATACTTTCTTTTTTTAATTAACTTTGCTTTTGGGGTGTTCAGCCTGAAGGTAAAAGTCTTTCAGCACCCAGTAGCTCCTGTTGCTCTTTGGGCTGGGGCTTGGAGTGGTGATTCCCGTGGGAATCTGCAGTGTCTGCAGGCCCATGGTCACCCCCCAAACAGGGAAACACTCTGGAGAAGCCACTGAAGCTCGTCCTTGCCCTTAGGGGCAGTGGGAACATAGTAAATCCCGTTTCCTCTGTGCCCTTAGGAACAGAGTTGGCTGTTATTAACTCTTCTTATTTATCTGTAGTGAAGAACCATTCAAAATTGTGTTTTACTGTGATAAAGGAAGTGCATGCTGGGTTTTTCCACAGTATCTGCTGGAGACCGAAGGCTGGAGCTGGAAATCTGATTGCAGTAAATTTTAGTCACAAAATCAATCCCGTTTACACTCTTAACTGGGTATGTGTGCCTGGGATACGAATTTAAGCTGGAAGCAGTTGCCACAAATTAGGAGCAGATTGGATTAATAGGTTTGTCTCCTCATAATATATTGTGTGGTTTCTTCTACCCTTTAGGGGGAAAACATGATTGGAGTAAATCAGTGCTGATCTTGGGAATATTCTGTGGTGTTTCCTTTGACTCACTTTGCCAGGGAGATCATTAAGGGTGGAGTTAGGAACGTGCTTTTAAGTTGTAATATAAATCCATCTTAGAGCAGTGCTGCAGAAGTGAAGAAGTTTTCCTTTTGGATGAGATACTGGAAATTTGGGGTTGTTTATGGTTAATGTTATAAGGATATTATAATTCTTGAGAAAAATACATTGAGAACAACCTTACCTCCCAGCCAGTACCTGATCTTTCCAAAAACGACTTCCTGAAGGTTTTTTCCCCTGTATGATCCTTGTGCTGTTGGCAGCGACCTCCTTGCTAGCCCAAGTGCCATTTGGAGCTTGAATGAGCAACTCCTAAAACAATTCCTGTGTTTTAATGTCATCCTGATGATTGTTATTGCTGCATTGAAAGCAAAAGTGGTTAAATCAAGCTGAATCCTCCACAAGGCTGCGACTGCTTCATTTTCCTGTGCCTCAGACCAGCCCCTGAGAGGGAAACAGCACCCACAGCCACGTCAGCTCGGTGTCATTCAGTGTTTAACAGATGCACGTTTACATTGCAGCCCAAACTGCTGTAACTGCACCAAAGACCTGGAAGAAACCAAAAGACCGGACCCAAGCCACTGAGGAGGTGACAGAGGCAGAAACAGAGGTGAGAGGGAACCAAAGTAAATGTAAATGTAAAGATGGTGTTCCTCTCTTGGAACCGTACTTCAGAGAGTTGCTTTCTCATTGTCTCCCAGGATCCAAGGCAGGGTTTTGGGGAGGAGCTGTGCTATTCCTCAGCATCCTTTAGATAACAGGGGTCAGTCTGTTCCCTGTTAAAGCTCTTCAGTTTTCTTTGAGTTTGCCTAATTTAATACTAATTAGTCTAATACAGTCACAGAACTGCAGACTGGTTTGGGTTGGAAGGGACCTTAAAGACTCCTCTTGTTCAACCCCTGCCATGGCAAGGGACACCTTTCCCTAGAAGGTTCCACTAGACTTGCACCAGCCTCCAGCACTCAGGAACCCCTTCCAGTGAAGGGTGAAGAAAAAGTGGGTTTAGATCCCTCAGCACTGCCCCATTTTGGTCCCAGGCCACCATCCTGACACTGGGCAGGTTCTTCTGCACGGGGGTACCATGGCAAAGGATGGTTTTCCTGGTGACCAACTGATGGAGAAGCTCACAAAGGAAAATGCTGAAGTTTTCAGGCAAAACCACCTCAGGAGTGATTAGATGGGTGAAGATAACCTCCCTCACTGCTGTTCTGGTAGGGGTATTGCAGCAAGGAGCCGTGCTTGATATCCTGGGTCAATTTACGGCTGGAATCGATGGGAAAGGGAACAAGAGAGTAAAAATATGAAAGTTCAGACTGCCCAGTGTGTAGATAAAAGCTGAGGTTGGCCAGGTGTGATGCAGAGCAGGAGAGCAAAGGCTGTCACTGGGGCTGCACCGGCAGGTTCATCCTCCACACTTTGCTCATCCTCCCCTAGAGGAATTGTGTCTCCTGCACCACCTGGCAGTTCCACTGAGGAATTCTTCAGAGAATTCCCTTGAAAAATCTGCAAGAGGCATTTTAGGATGTGGTGCCCTCAGATAGGGAGGCAAAAGGAGCAGGAGCCTTCTCCAGAAGTGAAGTTATTCCTTTGTTCAGTGCTAAGATGTGCTGGGATTTCTCCTGGGAGAAGCACGTTCAGACGCCTCCTCATCTGAATGCACAATCGGGCTGTGTCCTTGGAGAGCTCTAAAATTAACAGCCAGGGATTCTATTAATGCTTTTTCCTGAAGCTGAGATGCTGGAATTGTGGCTGGATCTTACATTACCTTCTGTAGTTGGATTTGCTCCAGTTGGCAGCAGGCATTGAAAGGAAGAATCCCCCAAAATAAGCACCATGTGCCCTTTACCATCCCTTTATAATGGATAGTAGGAGAGGGGGAAGGCAGAGTTGTCTTTCTAGGCTGGGATTGCTCATGGTTTATCAGTTCCCTCCGTCCAATCCCATGGAGATTCCATGGGCAATGCTGAGTCTTTCCACTTACACCGTTAATTATCAGTGGGTTATCCATGGGAGTGAGCCAATAAATCACCCAGTGTGTGGTGTTCCATATCCCTGTGTAAGATGCATTTGGATTCCTGCTGCTCCCAGAAATGCCGTGTGAATCCATGAGGAGCCCTTCCACGTGCATTGAATTTGTCGGGGTGTTTTTAACCAAACCTTTGCTTCTGTCCGTGCTGCAGCCGAAGGAGGAGGAGGAACCTTCAGGGGACAAAGTACTTGAATCCGACCAGGAGAAAATGAGCCATGGGCTTCAGCTGGAGAGGGAACCCTCGGAGCTCAAACCAGTGAAACCTGTGGAAGAGAACGGGGAGCAGGAGGCAGAGCTGGTGCGGAACGGCGCCGAGAGCGTCTCCGAGGGCGAAGGCACCGACGCCAACTCCGGCTGCACGGAGAGCTCCGGAGAGGGGCCCCTGTACCAGTACAAACCAGGTAAGTCCTGCTCCACTCTGCTTCTCTGCCTCCCTCCTGGAAGGGCTGCTGACACCCCCTGTGTCAGCCCTGTGGATGTTCCCAGTGGGGCTGGAAGGGGGTTCAGTGTTCACCATGTGCAGCTGTGCTGAGATCTGCAACCCAACAGGCCCTGAGAGATCTTGCAGGGAGGCAAAAGGGGAGAATTGGTTTTGTCTTGCTGGTCATGGTCAAGAGAAGAGAAAATCTCTTAATTCCTTGAAATTTTTATGCGTTTGGATGTTGGCTACAGCATGGTAGAAATGGCAGAGAGTTGATTCCTGTGTGATTGACAGCTGGAAACCATCCAGGGGACTCCATATAAACCAATATACCTCTGAAATAAGAGGTGGTTAAATAAGAAATTAAAGTGCTCGTTGGGTCCTAAGTACAAATATGTGTGCTCATATAGATTTCATTTCCTGGGTAAACAGTTGCCTGGATGTTTGGGTTTGTGAAAAAGCAAGGAAAATAAACAGTTGGTGGTTTTCAGTCCAGACACTGTCCAGCTCAGTCTCCTTGACTGGGGTATAGGATATCTATAGACTGTGTCTGTTACTTTATGAAGACCTAACCTTTTTGTTATTTTCGAAGATTTTTTAATTTATAGACCTGAACTTCAATTAATCCACCTCATTTTGGACAGAACTTGAGATCAACTTCTCAGCTGCTCCCAATTTTTAAGCAATTTCTTATTCAAGCAAAACTCCCTCCACATAAAATACTCATTTTTTTAGGAGCCCAGAAATAAAAGAGTATAATAATAGTAATAAGGAAGGACCTGGAGAAGCTGGTGGACAAGGAGCCCCACCATTAAAGGGTTCTACTGCAGTGGTTATTTCCTCACCACTTTGTTCTGACAAAGACCTCAATTGCTTTTGCTTTCTTATTTCAGCTCAATCATATCATGAGGGGGGAACACAGAGGCCTCTTGATAGCTCATCACACTCAGGATACCTGACCAGTTCATTAATCAAGGGCTTCCTGAAGTTAATCCATAATTCCTCAGCTTGATGCAGTCAGAACAGTCCTGGTTGGGTCCAGATGTCCTTTCACTCAGCTGGAGGGGCTGGATTGACTCCTGGGAAAGCAACACACATCAGACTTGTGCAATAGTGCTCGATTTCAGCTCTACTCTTTTTAGAAAGGGGAGTTTCTGCCTTTTGGAGGAATTGTGTGTTTGATCCCTGTCTCTCCCTGCATTGGGGATCCTTCCTGTGATGCTGCCCAGCTGCTCTTCACATTAAAACAGCTCGTTGGGAGCTTTCCAGGAGAAGGAAACTACACATAAACTGCTTGTTGTTGTGTCAGAGCTTTTCCATGGGAAATGACAGGTGGTGTGGCACAGTGAACAGGCCAGGAATTCCAGCCAGGATCCAGCCAAACTATTTCTGCACCCTTGTATCCTGAAGCTCTGTAGAAATAAAACTGCTTAAAGAGCTAAAGTTTGTAATTACTTCTGTGTATTTTCATTCCCAGTTGTTCAAACCCATAGTTGGAATAAGTCCCTGCTCGTGGCCTCTGCAGGGGTGCAGATGGTGCAATCCCAGAGACCCAAAGCTGGGGGTCAGGGAATGAAAAACAGAAATAATAAATACCTGAATGGCTGGTAAATGCTGTGTAAGGCAGCCTGGCATGAGGGAGATCCAAAGGCAGCATCTCCTACAGATGTTCTCCTTCAGATAAAACATGTTTTCTTCCCTAATTTCAAACAAGCTGTGTGGCCAGTGCCAAAAATCCCATCTCCAGGCCACCAGAGGCTGATTTTCCTTGTGCTAAAGTGGCTGTAGGTTTATGGGGTGATTTTCAGCAGGCAGGGTCCTCCACACCCAAAAAGCCCCACAAAAAATAAGTGGAAAGTTGTAATTCCCAGATCATGGCCTGTGGTTGTGGCTTCTCTTGTTTCCACTTGTTGTCTCCAGCCTGGGTTGTTCACAGCTCCATGGTTTCCCATTTTCAAAGGGTGTTTTTGTTCTGTGCTCTGCTCTCCTTTATGACTCCCTTTTACACCAGACAAACCACTTTAACTTCTGCATTTTCACACAGAAACTGGGAGTTTTCCCCATTCCACCATATCCCACAGGAGAGTGGAAGCCAAAGTTAGACACCTGGGTGGAAGTGGAATTTGTGACCAGATCCAGGTGTGGTTGCTCTGGATGTGGCTCTACAGTCCCCACTGTTTATGTCCCTTTAATGCCACATGTGTTCCCCTCCTCTCTTCCTTCAAAATGAAAATTAATTGAATTTTTTCAGTTTTTCAATTTCAAATTTTTTGAATTGAAATTTCCCAGGCTGGTGCACCAGCCTCTTCCCTTTGGATTTACCAGAACCACATCTGGGTGAGCAGAGGGTTTGTTTCCTGTGACTCTCAGGGACTTCTCTCCCTATAGAGCAGTGGAAGCCCGTGGACCCAGAGGGGAAGAAGCAATACGACCGTGAATTCCTGCTGGATATCCAGTTCATGCCTGCCTGTATCCAGAAGCCCGAGGGGCTGCCTCCCATCAGCGACGTGGTGCTCGACAAGGTGAGAGGAGAGCCCATAAAACAGGTATGTGCAGGGGTTTGATATAAATAAAGATCCCTAATGCCTCATTCCTGAAGCATTTCCAATGCAGGTTTTTGGTGGGAAGTGGAAATAGTTGGCCTCAGCACGAAATTCTACAAATAGAGGTGTTGGTGGCTGATGAATGTGCACAGATGATTAAAAACTGAAGCATTTTTGATAGTCCTTATCTGGATTAAGTTATACCAAGTTGTTACTAAAATTTAAAATGAGCCAGCCATGAAGAGCTGAGGATCCAAGCAAGGCTGGATGGAGAGGCAGTGGCCTGTATTAGGTCAGTTAATTGTCCTATTAGATCAATTAAAAAGCAGAGAGAAGCTTTTGGGCAAACTGTTTTTTGATCTGAAGCAGTTTCTTCACTATTTATAAGCTGATTTAATAAAAGATCTTTAAGAACTCCATTCCCAGGCAGTTTCAGGATTTCTCTCCAGCCTCATCTCAGAGCTGATTGTCTCTGCTGGAGGTCTGGGCTTAGTGTGGAACACTTGGGGTTTCTGACTGCTGGCACCAAGGCCTCATTCTGCTCTCACTGAGAACTGGGGAGTTCCTTGGCTTTGATGGCAGCACCACAGACTCACTCTTGAGACTTGGGGATGTGGGTGATCCTCGTGTGCAGAAACATTTCCTCTCTGAGTTTCATACCCCAGCAAATTGGAAAATGCAGCTTTATTCCCAAAATTATTTCATCCACCTTCTACTTTCCCATGATTGTTCCTTGCTGTTCTGTGTTTGAGCTTCCTGGGCTCAGTTGCCCATCTCTCATGTTGGCATAAAAGCCATTGCTTTGAGGGAAGATGGCAGTTTTGTGCTCCTGGACCAACTCAGGCCTGTGTTACCATAATTTTATCCTCCGTAATTCCTGCTCAGCCTTGAAATGTTTCTGAACTCCACTTGTTTCTTCAGTAGTCACCTGAAGAAGATGTATTTTAAATTAAATGCCTTTTTTTTAGTGTAAGTGAATGCCTAAAACTTGAGCAGTTTGTTAAAAGCTTTAATTTGGATGTTAAATGTGGCTGTTATTGTTCAGCAGAGGTTGTCTGTAGATTGCATGACCTTTGGTAGCTCAGCCCCCCTGAGCAGCCCCTGTTTGTGTGCTCTGCTCCCGGCACAGGTCAATCAGCCAAAATTGCCACTGAGGACTCTGGACCCCCGGATCCTACCACGAGGCCCTGACTTCACACCAGCCTTTGCTGATTTTGGGAGGCAAGCCCCCGGGGGAAGAAACGTGTCTGGAAGTGTGAGTTTACCCCAACTTGCTCATTTAAAAACTGGCCTTAACAGTAATGAAATCCCTCCTCAGGCTTTTGGGCCTCTTCCGATGTTCTGGTGGTTCTGGTTTTGTCAGGATGAGTGCAGGGGTGATGTTTGCTTGGCTGACAAAACTGAGGGAAATTGGAAGTGGTTGTGGATGTTTGTCCCTGATATGTATTGGTTGGGAAGGGTTCTCCTTCCCGTTTCCCTGTGTGAGAGGGTGGAAGCGTTTCCACACCCGGACCCGGCAGTCGCGGAGTGGTCGCACGTGCGTCGTACAACAAACCTGGCGCCGGCGTGTCAGCCTGGGAGGCTGTGCTGCAAAACACACCAACAGAGCAAAGAGATTCTACTAACAAACAAAATGCACCCAGCACTTTGTGTTCCTGCTTTCTCTGCGCTTCCATGTGTTGCTTTGGTCACTTCATTCCTTGTTTTCCCAACTTTTCTGCTGCTTTTCTTTCACTTTCCCTTCTTTTCCCTGTGTCTGGCTTTGCCCACACTCTGAAATCACTTCTTCACTCGTGCCTCTGCCATGTCTTTCCCTGGGGCACAGGTGTCCCCAGCCCATGCCACCCCGTCAGTGCTGCTGGAGGAGGACCCTGCCGCTGTCAGGGGCAATCGCTGACTTTCAGCTGTTGAGCTGCTTCCACTGTGTCCATCTGGATGTGTCTGATGACACAGCCATCGTGGATCTTTCAAACCTGCTGGTTCCAGAAGAGTTCCCTGATTCACCCCGGCTTCCAAGTGTGCAGGTTTCCAGGAGTCAAACCCAGCAGTTTTGGGTCAATGTAATATTTCTGGTTTGGGAGCAGCCTCATGGCTGGTGCCTCGGTTCCAGGGTGTACAATCCACGTCTTGGAGCTGCCTCGGTGCCACTCTCTTGGAGCACCACCTGGTCCACAAAACCTCGTGAGGTCGCCGGTGCTTCCCACGTTTGGGATGTGCAGGTTGTGCTGCGGCGCCTCCTCTCCTGTCGTGTGCTGAGTGTCCCAAGCCCTTCGGCGTCCGGGTAACGCGGCTGTCGCTCTTTGTCTCTCCGCAGGCCTGCAAAGTGCAGAGCACCCCTGGATTGCCCTCCCTGGCTCGGTGCGGGCCCCCAGCATGCCCTCTCTTGGTCTCGCCTCACCCACCATTGAGGAACCTGCCGATAGGGGTAAGCCAAATCCCCCCCTCTCCCCCCAGACTTTGCACCTTTTTGTAGAGTTGCCTTTTTTCCCAACGCCCGCTGTTGATAAAGAATGACTGGCAGAAAACTTTACAAAAAGGTGCAACCTTGTTTAAAAAAAAAACGAAACAAGACTTGCATTGTACCCCTCTAGGCAGTCTTCAGTGGTGGGTGGGACATCACCAGCTGAGGGCATGCTGGGACGTTGGCCTGAGCGGGATCCGCGAGGGTCTGCACTTTGCAGACCTGTGGAAAGGGGGAGAAAAGGTAAGTCCCGCTTACCCCGTTCATTTGGAGCATTCAGCACATAACATACATCTTACATTTGCGCCTTTGCAGAGCAGAGCCTCTCTTTGCCTTGTTCTGGAGGAGGGCTGGATGGTGACGTGGTTTAACCAGCCTGTCCTCAACGCCGGCGGTTATAGGATCAGAGGGTTCTGAGCCCCAGCAATGCCAGACGTTCCCCTCCTGTGACGCATGGCAACCCCTGTGTGTGCGCTGCCTGTCCCCAGCCATCCCACCTCCGCACAGGCCATGCCATGAACCATCAAACCACTGCCTCTTCCTTGCCCCAGATAACGTCGAGCAGCTCAGCGCTAACCGCTTCCGGCACGTTGAGAATCTTTTGTTTTGCTTCTTTGGCTTTTGTCTTTGTCTCCCTCTTTTCGCTTGAACGTGTTGTATGACTGTTTCTGGCACTAACCAATGTCACGTCAGACGGCACCGGGGTGGAATTGCACAGGGGCAGAATCCAGCTGGGAAGGCTCTTTGGTGTAGGCAGGGTTAGGTGAGCGTGGTGGGTGAGGAGGTGCAAACTCAGAGATGTGGGGCTGGAGCAAACGGATCCATCCCTGCACAGGATGTGTCTGCTTTGTCCTTCCCGAGAGGTGATGGAAACTCAAATCAGCTCAGTTCTTGTTCCCGGAAGACAGAACTTGTCCCACCATCGAAGATCAATTTCACCATCTGCATTTGAAGCCTCTTGTAGAGGGAGAAGCACTTCCTTAATTCCTTGGACGGTTTCTAAGGCATTTCTGTGACTTGTGGCCTGGGTGTGGGAGCACCAGGTTGGGCTGTGCTGCAGTGAGTCTTGGGTTCCTCTGCAGGAGCCTTGTCCCTGTGTCTTCCGGCTTTCCTTTCCCCCTCTTCCTCTAGAAGAGAGGTCATTCACATTAATGCAGGAACATCTGGTAATGTGCCCCAGAACCATCATTACTTACAGGAAGCCAGGCCCAAGCTCAGGCACCTCTTTAACTTGCTGTGTTTCTGTTTAAAGTTAGATCCATCTATTATTTTATTACCTCTTCAAAGGAGGCTTCTGTTCACTGATTGAAAACCTAATCACACAGTTTGAACTGAGTTTATTCACAGATATTAAAAACATACAGTCTCAAAGAAAGTCTTTGCTGTGTTGATGCCTGAAGGGTCTGGGCTCCAAGGCAGCCGGATGTGAGTAGGTGACACATGACACGCTGGTGCTCCGTGCATCCCTCAGTTTTCCGAGGGAGTCACCTCCTTCAGGGGTGGGTGTTTGCTAAAAGGGAACATTTGTGTGGACCCGTGCCCGAGGAAGCGCCGGCCTCTGCGACTCCGTCCCCACGCGTTACAGCCTGCCGTGTTCAGAAGGTCCTTCACACCAGAGCTGCCTCTGCAGGAGGTGGGGTGGCTGCAGGTCACCTCTCCTTGGCTGTCCTTGTTCTTGGGGAGAAGGAGCCCAAAGGTTTGGGTTTTCAGGGCATGCTCCAGCCTGGCTCTGGTTGCAGAGCTGTCCATGGGCAGGAGGTGTGTGGTGAGCTCTGCCACGTGTGCCTGTGACCAGTCTGTTTTCTGTTACATCACTGTCTGGTTTTTGAGCTGGAGGAAGTCTCTTCTCTCCACGTTTGCAGCATGGTCAGAGCCTGGGCAGCAGAACTGTGTGCAGTGGTGTGACACCACAGGTGGTGTGTGAAGGGGGGCTGCGATCAGGCCTTGCTGTGCCAGACCGACATCGATCAGGGCTCGGGGTCGGAGCAGAGAGGGGTCGTAGGGAGAGATTGGTGTCTGCTTCAGGAGGGTGTCTGACACACAAAACCATCCTCAAGGCTCCCTGTTCCACTACTAATTCCTCAGGAATGGTCAGCTGGTGTGGTTGTGCTACATGTGGTTGGACTTGATGATCTTGGAGGTCTTTTCCAAGATAAATGATTCTGTGAATTACAGCATTCACGGGGCTTGTGCCCCATGCAGTTTGAATAATCTGCTGGGCTATTTCTGTGCGTGCCAGGGGACGTGAACAGGGGTCTTTGTGAGCTGAGGAGAGCACACTGACACCCTGCCCCTCGGAGCCCTTTCCCAGGCGTTGCTGGGCACATGGAGCAGGTCATGGCCTGAGGTCACTGTCTTGTGGCAGCATCTTCCTCTGTTGCTGTTGTCCCGTAATGAAGCCCAAACAAGAGCTCCAGCACTGCTGCTGATCGTGTTCATTTGCGCACATTTACCTTGTCAAAGGCAAGTGGTTCAACTCCCACCTGCCTTTAAGAAGGATTTTGCCTTTCAGCAACACAAACCCAGGTTTGTAGCTGACATGTGACATAAGAGGCACCAGCCAAGAGCCCTTTTCTCCTATTCAGTGAATCTCTTTGAATAACTGCAGTGGTTTGGCCTTTTTGATGCTCATTGAACCCTTTGTTGAACAAAGCAGTGTTTGAAATGGCCCATCTTCCACAAGTGGCTGCTGAGCAGATTAATTACTGCTGTGGGAAGTACTGGCTTTGATAATGGAGTTTTGCTGCATTAATTTGTACCTTGAGGTTGGACATTTGTGATAAGTGAGTTCAGAAATGTGAAAGAGCACGGGGGCAGAACAACCTCCCAACAGCACCTGGTGCCTTTAGTCCTTAATCAGAACCCCCCAGGTGATGAAGAGGAGCTTTGGGGGTGTCTTGTGCCCTACCACTTGTACACGTGGTGAAAAACTCCCCGGCTGTGGCAGGTTTTGTGCCTCATTTGTTCGGGAGGAGCATCGTGCTACACAGGATTGCAGAAGTGCTTGGTGCAGTTCCAAAGCACCCTGATTCCCTTTCTTTTGTGGAACCACCCAGAGTTTGTCCCACGTCTGCTAGGATCCATATTTTTACAGTGCAGGAGCTGCAGTGACACTCCTTCAGTGTGTTTCACGTGATTCCCATCTCAAAATGGCTCTGTTGGAAGCAATCTCCAGTAAAACTCATTATTTCTGGTAGAGCTGCTAGTTTATCATTGTCTAAGTGCTTGGGATGGCATGTTTGAAGTACACCTGTAAGGGCTGAATTCTTCTACACCTTCACTGTCATGTCTCAGTTATGCAGCTTCTGACTTCCAAGAGGCACTTTTGGCCAGGGGGGTTCAGTTCTGCCCCACCAGAGCAGCACCCAGAGCGCTGCCAGATCATGTAGGCAGAGTCATCCCATCTCTCTTTTGGGAAAAGCTGCCCAGAAAACGTGTTTGGTGTCTCCATGTTGTGTGACCAGCCCTGAGCAGTGTTGGGCTGGAGGGACTCCTCGTGTCCCAGCAGGACGTGCTGGTGGTCAGCGGTGCCGTCAGCGGGTGTTGGCGTTTGCCCTGCAGCGAATTATCCCGTGTGAGCTTAAAGTGGGATATAACAGGGAATGTTTTTGTCCTAGTTGTTGAATGTTGGACCGAGGAGATCTCAGCCGGGCCAGAGGAGGGAGCCCAGGAAGATCATCACTGTGTGTGTGAAGGAGGATGTGCACCTGAAGAAGGCGGAGAATGCCTGGAAGCCGAGCCTGAAGAGGGAAAACCAAACAGAGGACCCAGAAAATGTCAAAACCCAGGTGAGAGCGAAGGCAGGCCTGAGGGTGCAGCCACTGCCCCAGGTAATGGTAATTTGGCTTCCCTCTTGTGTCACAGTGAAAAAGGGCAGTGATGTTCAGTTGGAATCCCAGCTTTCCCCTACCTTGGTGGTATTTTTTGTATGTTTATGCTTGACCTGGAATTTAAATGCCAGCCCTCTATCTTAAGCAGAGAACACCAGACAACCTCCTACCTCTTTTCCAGGGTTGCTTTCCTACTGCTGTTTTACTGGAATATTTCTGTCTCTGTTCTAAAGCAAACAGCCCTACATTCCCAGTACAGAACTTGCTTTTCATCCCCTTTCACACCACATTTCTGCATTGAATCCTCACCAAGACTGAGGTTCCTGTGTGAAATCCCTCAGTTGATCCTGCCCACCCCAACAGTGCTGTCTGAAGCTCCCTCTGTCCTTCTCCTCTTCCTCCCTGGGACAGTTGCTCTGGGAGGAGGTGTTTGTCTGGTGGTCAAGCTTGTAATTTGTAGGATAAGTTGGGATGGTCTTGAAGGACACGAACTCTGGTTTTGGAGCTAATGGTGGCATTGTTGTCCTCACTATCATCCTGGATTGGAAAAAATAAAGTGCCTTAAAGTGAATTTTAGGAGAGGTTGGTTACCTCTGGCTGAAGGACACAGAGGCCGCTCCCTGTTAATTTGTATCTCATGGACTAAACTTAGATAAAGAAGAATATTTCTGAGAGGAAGGGCTTTGTGCCTCTGTTGCTCTTGACAAAAGCACTTGGGCGTTTCCAGAACTCCTGCCCTGCAGCCTTGGTCTTTGGTAGCCAAGTGAGAAGTGGGGTTGGGCTGTGCAGAAACATGCAGTGTGACACTCAGCTTCCCAGGCATTCCTCCAGGATGTCTCCATTCCCCTGTAAGAAGCATCCTGGCTCGTTTCTGAAATCCCCCTGCACCACTTGTGCCTGAACTTCAGTGTTTCTGTCCTTCAGGAGCTGTTCCGCAAGGTACGAAGCATCTTGAACAAGTTGACGCCCCAGATGTTCAACCAGCTCATGAAGCAGGTGACAGACCTGACGGTGGACACGGAGGAGAGGCTGAAGGGAGTCATCGACCTGGTCTTCGAGAAGGCCATCGACGAGCCCAGCTTCTCGGTGGCGTACGCCAACATGTGCCGGTGCCTGGTGACGGTAAGAGCTGCTCAGGGACTCCTCTGGGCAGTGTTCAGGGACAGAACCCGGGCAGAGCAGAGTTAAGTGTTAGTTCTGAGTGTGAGAATAATTAATGTGGAGGATTTGTTTCATGGCCATGCCCGAGGCGGAGGGATTTGAGGGAGCAGTTGTTGCTGGGAGTTGAGGACTCTGCTCCACCTGGTCATGAGATGTGATTTGGGAAGTTCAGAGAATCATGGAAGCATGGAATGGTATAGGTGGGAAAGGGAACTTAAAGATCTTCTCATTGCACTCCCTGCCATGAGCAGGGACACCTTCCCCTGTCCCAGGCTGCTCCAAGCCCCAGTGTCCAGCCTGGCCTTGGACACTGCCAGGGATCCAGGGGCAGCCACAGCTGCTCTGGGCACCCTGTGCCAGGGCCTGCCCACCCTTCTGTGTCTGTCATTCCAAGGGAGCCCAAGATGAGCCAGGCTTTGCACAGATCATTCTCGGGTGGTGAATTTGGGACAAAATAACCCCCTTTTCCCCAGGTCCTTCATGACATGCAGTGAAGGGGAATACAGCTTAAGCCTGCGGCACAGAGCAGGAGCAGTTTTAAGCAGGGGGTGTTTTTAAGGGATCCTCTGGATGGAAATGTAATCCATCCTGAGGCAGAGGTGGCGTCAGCCAAGTTTGGAGTGTGACTTTATATCTGCAGTGTAAAACTCCACTGGAAATCCTGACGTGAGGCTTCACTTTCACAGCTGTGCAGAGCCACGCAGCTCAACATGAAGAGCAAAATAAATTGTTATGGCTGACCCCTCCTCTGTAGAGTTTATCCCTATTTCTGCTGATGTTTTTCTTCCTTCTCACTCCAGCTGAAAGTACCCATGGCAGACAAACCTGGGAGCACAGTAAATTTCCGTAAGTTGCTGTTAAATCGCTGCCAGAAGGAATTTGAAAAGGACAAGGCTGATGACGATGTCTTTGAAAAGAAGCAGAAAGAACTGGAAGCTGCCACCACTGTAAGTGGTGTTTTTCTCCATAAGTTCTCAGAGTTCCCTCAGAAAATTATTTCCTTTTGAGACGGCATTTGATCTGGGGGGATCCTAGAGTTGAGACTTTCATTCTGTCACTGTGCCTGAGGATAATAAAAAATATTTGCCTTGACAGTGGGTTTATACCAGTGTCTTTCTGGGCTTTAGGAGAAAAAGAGTGAACAGTGTCTGTGAACATAAAACTGGATCTTTCAAAGAGTTCTGTGCGCTGGGAACGTGGTTTTGCAGAGCTGTTGTCCTGTTTTGCAGCCAGAGGAGAAGACGCGGCTCCATGACGAGCTGGAAGAGGCCAAGGACAAAGCCCGGCGGAGATCCATTGGGAATATCAAATTCATCGGAGAGCTTTTCAAGCTGAAGATGCTGACGGAGGCCATCATGCACGACTGCGTGGTGAAGCTGCTGAAAAACCACGACGAGGAGTCCCTCGAGTGCCTTTGCCGCCTGCTCACGACCATTGGCAAGGACCTGGACTTTGAGAAGGCGAAGGTGGGGCAGGAATGGGAGTGAGGCATGAGGTTCTCTGGGCAGGGCTGGAAAAATGGGTGTGGGGTGTTTTTATTTGAAGATTTGTTTTTTCTTCAGGAATTTCCATATGGCATGAGGAAATCATCCACTCCTCTGTGGATGTTTCGTCATGACCTGGCCTCGCTCCCTGCTCTGTAATAGATTCTGTATCATTTTCAACAGTGTTCTTCCAGTTGTTGTTTCCAAAGATTTTATCCAAACACACAGCCCAGAAATGCTCAACATTTACTTTTTCCAAGTTGAATGTCCCTCTCTCTCTGTGGTTCCCAAAACATGAATATTTCCTGTTAAAGGTTTATGTTACCTACAGAAGCCACTATTTAATGTATTGTTCAGGTTAAATCTAAAGCACCCTTATTAACCAGTCCAAACCCCTGCCTGAGCCTTGGGGATGCCTTTATTTTGTGTCTCCAGTTGTGCTGGGATGTGGCAGCTGTTCTGCAACCGCAGCACTCCCGCATCCTCCTCCCCGTTTTCCAGCAAATGTATCTGTAGCACGGAGCACTGTGCACTCCAAGGGCTTCTCTTGGCACAGACAATCTGCTGCTCCTTCTCAAAAACCAGGCTTGGGATGAAAAACTCGAGGGTTTTGCCAGGAATCAGTGGGACTCAGCTCTGGAAACAAACGGAGCTAATTGTGTTCAGCTGCCCGGGGCAGGGAGTTCCCTCTCCACACACTGGATCTCAGGGATCAATCCTGAGCCTTAAGGGGAAGGAATTTCCCAGATTGTTCTGTAAGCATTGACCAAAACAACGTGGTTTTATCAGCAATCCCCAGGCTAAACACCCCGTGCTGTGAATGCAGCACCAGGAATGGCACCAGCATGGGATTCAGTTACTCCAAGTGCTTTGGGAAGAAAACCAGGTCTGACTTCCAAGCTGAGGTCAGGCTGGATGAGGCCTGGATGCTGTTTTGGTCTTTTTGAGCACTGTAAAAGCCAACATTTTGGTGCTCTGCTGGTCCTGCACCCTTGAGCGGGGGCATGGGGGGAGCAAGGAGCGAGGGAGCGATTCCAGATGCCTCTGTCCTGTCTTTGGGTTTGGTTATTTCTGTCAAGACTGAGAGAATCCTTCTTAATGGGGTAGACATTTTATTATGTGTTTTTATTGAAGCTGAACTATTAGTCATAGTTTAATTAAAACTTCTGAACAAAGTCCATTGGTAATATTTCCTCATGATCCCTAACTTTGGAAACATTTGCTCCCAGAGGTGGAACTTTCCAAGGCAAAGCCAGGCACAAATTTTAATGTGCTTTTTCTTGTTTAACTACAAGGACAAGAGTTTAGCTGTTTTTTAGTGCAGAGACTGGGAAACACTGTAGAGAAGTGCTCTGAAACTCTTGTTTGAAACAACCAGAGGCCCTATTTTGAGAAAAAGGCTTTTTAGAGCTTGGTGAGACATATTTAGACCTATCAGGAACTTCTCTGCTGATCCCAGTTCATGTCTTAGTGTGAACCTATTGGGATTCCACCACATCACAATTTTCTGGATGAGGAGTTTGTGGGGTTTTTTTCCCCACTCCAAGCCCATTAAACTGTCCTTGCAGAGAGACCCAGAGCTGCTGCTCAGCCTGGCCTGGCTCAGACAGCTCAGGGGGTAATCCATGCAATGATGTGTCTTCGGCTGGTTTTGTACCCATTTTGTTTCCTGAGCCAGTTTTTCTGGGCTGAGGTGAGCACACAGCTGATTTGAGGAGGGGGAGCTCAGACTGAGATACATTTTCAATGGATGTAATGCTTATTATGTATGTGCAGAGGGCGTTGATTGAGAAATTGAGAACCCAGAGAAAGTGTGTGCTTGCACACTTGTGCCTCATTTCCTGCACGTGCTGCCCGGTGTACCCTCAAATCCATCCTGGAGGAGTGTACAAGACCCAGCACTCTGCTCTCTGGGGAGCAGCCCTGTGTCCCCTGATGTTTCTGGCACAGGAATGCAGGAGCCACTGGGTGCCCCTCGAGGGAGTATTTTCATTTTTCTCCACAACACACCAATGATGCTGTGTTTCTTGTCTAGCCCCGCATGGACCAGTATTTTAATCAGATGGAGAAGATTGTGAAAGAGAGGAAAACCTCCTCAAGGATTCGGTTCATGCTTCAGGATGTAATAGACCTAAGGCTGGTAGGTCCCAACTCCGGTGAGGGAAAGCATGAAATCATGGAAGCCCAGACTGGTTTGGGTTGGAAGGGACCTTAAGGATCATCTCGTTCTACCCCCTGCCATGGACAGGGATACCTTTCACTGTCCCAGGATGCTCCAAGCCTGGCCTTGGGCACTGCCAGGGATCCAGGGGCAGCCACAGCTGCTCTGGGTACCCTGTGCCAGGGCCTCCCCACCCTCACAGCCAAGAATTTCTTCCCAATATCCTATCTAACCCTGCCCTCTGGCAGTGGGAAGCCATTCCCTCTTGTCCAAAGTCCCTCTCCAGCTCTCCTGGAGCCCCTTTAGGCCCTGGAAGAGGCTCTGAGTTCTCCCTGAGCCTTCTCCAGGTGAGCATGCCCAGCTCTCCTGCCAGTCTGTCGTGTTCCATATCCAGGCTGGATAAGCTCTCATGCAAGAGCAGGGATTCACGGCTCGAGTAGGATACTGGGGGAAGATGTCCCCCTTCTTCCCAAATTCTGGCTGTTCAAAGCCAGATGTCTCCACGTTGTCCTGGAGTGGCAAAGCACTGTCTCCACTTAAAATCAGTCACTTTTTGCCTTTTTTATTTTCAAGGTTTAATTTTTTCCCCTCAGGCTTGGTGGAAAGGCTCCCACCAAGGGTCAGTCATAAACAGAGAGGGACAGTAGCTCTTCTCTTTCCTGTGAACCTTGAAAGAGTGGGAAGCTGGGAATGTGCAGGCCGGGGGTTAATGTGTCTTGAGCTCAGTCAGGTCTTCACTGCAGTCTCTGTACCTGAGTACAGGGCCTTGCTCTCTGGTGCTGGCATAGCCATGTCCATAACATGTCCCAGCTCCACAGGATTTTCTCCAGCCCCTCTAAGGCATGGCAAGGGTGGGAGGATGAGGCCTCATTCCCAATGTTCAAATTCCCCACGTTTGATGCTCCCCTGGAAGTTTCCCTGAGCACGTGTTTGGATTTTTTTGCTTCTTCCCCAGTGTAATTGGGTGTCACGGAGAGCAGACCAGGGCCCCAAGACCATTGAGCAGATCCATAAAGAAGCCAAGATTGAAGAGCAGGAAGAACAGAGGAAGGTACAACAACTCATGACCAAAGACAAGAGGAGACCAGGTAAAGTGAAAGCCAAGTTGGCTGCTCCTTTCATTCATTTCACATCCAGTGGCCTTGGAGGGAATCCCACCCAAAAGGAAAAAATCTGGGTTTTTTTTCCCAAGTGTAATGAGCAAAGGGAATTGGGGCCCGATTGTGGCAGAGGCTGGAAAAGGAACAGATTTGCCATGGATTGGCTGGGGGGATTTTCAGGGGCAAATCTCATGGGTGAAAACAGCCAAGCACAGGCCAACAGTGCTTAAGTTTTCCATTCATGCAAACCATGTTTGATTTTGTGACAGGCTGCCAGAAATCAGTTCTAACAAATTACTGCTTAGGAGTCAGATTTGCCATCCATTCTCATACACTGCAGAGTCTCATTTCAGGAGTAACTGTGTTGTCTTCAGCTGTTACAGTCATGAGGTGCTGACTCTGCATGAGGGAGTGTCTTGGCATCACCTTAAACTGCTCCTGGCCCTCAGGGCACTACCTGGAGATGAATTTGGAGTGACTGGGAAAATGAAGTTTGGGACAGAGCAGGGCAAGGAAAAAGTAATTTGGGGGATTCTTTAACACTAAGGATTGTCAAATGAAAGCGCTTTGAAAACAGGGCGTAAAGAAAATATATGCAGACTTTAATTATCCTAAAAGTGACACCAGGAGAAGGTGAGGAACCTGGGAATGCCTGAGGGGCTCTGTGTCAGACCAGCCAAGTGCTGCAGGAATGTGTGGGGTGAGTGAGGCTCTGGTCAGGGAAGGCATCTCACCTGCTCCTTCCATGGGCTCGTGAACCTGCAGCATGCAGAGGAACCCAGCCAGGAACCATCCCTTCCAAAAGCAGCCCTTGAAAGGAGTGAGAGCTTTTGTGACAAGGCTGTCTTGTGAGAGCACAGGCAGGCTGGTTGTGTCATGTCAGGGGGACAGACGTTGCTGAGCAGGGCCCTGGCGGAGCAGTGGGATGAGCTGAGGGGGATTCTGTTTGTCACCCTCAGGTGTCCCACGGGTCGATGAAGGTGGCTGGAACACTGTGCAGGGGGCAAAGAACAGCAGAGTGCTGGACCCCACCAAGTTCCTTAAAATCACCAAGGTAGGTGCCAGTACAAGGCTCCTTCAGTAATAAAACATCTGTCAGTCCAGGAAGGACTGGGACGGTGTGTGCAGGTCACAACTTGGGGTTGGGATGTTTTAAAAGCTCAGTTAGTACTGTGTGTAAATAAAGCTCCATTATCTTCTGGATGTTCCTGTTTTGTCCTGAGGGAAAGGAGAGTGCAGACTTTCTTTCTCAGTTTCACAGTGTTCTTTTAGTAATCCAGAAGCTCTCATAGTCAGAAAAATCTGCATTTTATTTGGTGTTGAAAATGTGAGTCAGGGTACTGAGTGACAAGGAGATGCAGCACAGCAGCCATGTTTGATGGGTCTCAAACACCCACTGGAAATCCTTGGCTGCCTCAAGGTTCTTGAGACCCTATTCTGATGCTGCTCCTCAATAAAACAGGGAGGCCTCGTCCACTTTGAGGTGTCACAAACAGCAACACTTCAGACTTGGGAGGCTCCAGTAGAATGGGAAGAGCTGTGTCTGCTTTTAGAGGTTTCTTGATTTGGTGACATGATTGCATCCCCCAGTATGTGGTAAACTTCGGTGTTCATCCTCCAGATGAAGAGCTTCCTGTTATTTCACCATTAGACTGGGGGATTTGGGACAGTTTTCCAGGCTGCAGGTTGGGCAAGTTGGAGTTTTCTCCATTTTAAACTTCAGAACAGCTCTGGGTTTTCTTGCCAAGGAAAAGTCTGGCCTTCACATAAATCAGCGACTCCTAAATATTCCCTTGTCCCACTTAATGTCACTCGCCCTGAATTTTTACACTCAGTGCCTGGATTCTTGGAGAGCTGTAAAGCAGGACCTGGACAGACTGCAGCCCTGCTGCAGATCCAGTCAGTTTGTTCCTTCGGAAAATCATAAAACAGTCTCCAAAACTTCATTAGCAGGAGAGGTTCAGCCTCCTCCTGACTAGGCTTACGGCTCACCTGGGAAAAGCCCTTCTCCTCTGTTCCATACAAATGGACCTGGTTCCACAGCAGCTGCTTTGGAAGGAAAGAGGAGCTCATCAGAGATCTGTGAGGTCACAACCTCCTTGTCAATAAATTCTCCCACTGAACATTGTAAAATCAATGTTCTCTTCATGCCAGACACCACTTCTTCCCTCCAAGTTCTGCGACCTGTTGTCATCCTTTGCCCTCTGGATTGTTTGGTGCCCTGCAGATCCCCACAAAGCCATGACTTGGAGGATGGATGGACAGTGGAATTGTTTACACATCACAAACAGACTGAACATCTTTAATTACAGATATACTGAGCTTTTCCACCTTCCTGAGCTTCAGAATTCCCAATAAAAAGAAGCTCCTGCTCACTGTGAATGTCTCTCACTGACATTTGGAAGAGGCTCTTTGTGATGCCCTTTGTTGTGTCCTCTGTCTTGGGCCACAGTTTGTTCTCCAGAAATATGTTAAAGTGTATTTTGGTGTTCACGAGACTGGGATTGTTGCCCAAAAATCTCCCATTTATTATTAAACTGTGCAGTTTGCCCTTGTAATGGTACATCCTGGTGTGTTTTACAGCCCACAATAGATGAGAAGATTCAGCTCGTGCCTAAAGCCCAGTTGGGCAGCTGGGGGAAGGGCAGCAGTGGTGGAGCCAAGGCAAGCGAGATGGGTAAGTCAGGAGGGACCCTCACCCTCGGCTTTGCTGCCAAAGAGCAGGTTTGGGTGGGGTTCACAGAATCATGGAATATCCTGAGCTGGAAGGGACCCACAAGGATCATAGTCCCACCCCTGGCCCTGCACAGACACCCCAACAACCCCACCCTGGGCATCCCTGGCAGTGCTGTCCAAATGCTCCAGGAGCTCTGGCAGCCTCGGGGCCGTGCCCGTTCCCTGGGGAGCCTGGGCAGTGCCCAGCACCCTCTGGGGGAAAAACCTTTCCTGATCAACCTAAACCCTCCCCTGGCACAGCTCCAGCTGTTCCCTGGGTCCTGTCCTGGTCACAGAGCAGGGATCAGAGCTGCCCCTCGGGAGGAGCTGCAGCCTCCAATGAGGGCTCCCCTCAGCCTCCTCTCCTCCCCTCTGTGTGACCTCCTGACAAGAAGGGTGGAAGGGGATCAGGACCAGCCTTTTCCCTGCAGTTCTCTCCCCATGGCTCTGAAACAGCTCTGGCTGAACTGCTCAATGATGCCAAGCTGTCAGCAGCTCCTGACCTTGTCGCTCTGCTCTGTGTTGTCTCCATGATCTCCAGACTCCTTGCGACCAAGTGCCACAAGTCTGAACAGATTTTCTGCCCTGCAGCCTCCAGTCTCCCCAGTATCTGCCTCATCTGCATCTTCAGAACTAGAATCTCGCAGGGCCTTAACGAGGTGAGTGTCGCTCTCTCTTCCCTGCTGCACTTTGCACCCCCTGCTCTGGGTACCAGCACTCGGAAAGAAGAGAATTCCTTGCCTTTCCAGGAATGACTGAGTCCTTTTTCCCCTCTGAGTTAGCTTCAAACACACCTGTGTTTTATAATACTATAGGAGAAACAGGTGGAATTCATTTTTAAAGCCATTTTTGATGAATGTTTCCACTTCCCCCTTCAGCTAAGGGTAGTTGTGTTTAACAGATTAAAAACTCTTCAGATAAAAAGTAGTAATAAATACGTTGGATGTAATGGCTGTGAATTCAGCCAGTTCAGTAAGTTTATCCAGAAAAATACACCTAAAACCTGGCAGAAATGCAGCATAAAACAGTGTCTGACCCTTCCCAGCAGGTGTGACCTGCCCATGCTCCCACATGCCACAAAAAGCTGCAGAGCCTCTCTCTCACTCCCAATTCCTTCAGGGTTGCAGCCACTCCAGCTTGGAGCATGAAACATGTATTAACCCTCAATAATTTATTAACTCTAGACATGGTTTATAATTGTATAGTTGATTTAAAAGGTCACTGGATCTTCCTTCCAGTGCACACAAGCTGCTGAAGTGTTTTCCTGGCTTGTGCCTCTAATGTCTTCCCTCCTATTTCAAGTAAAGCTTGGGCTTACCTGGAAATTATTCCATTTTGGTATTGTTTTGCCCATCTTACTCATCAACACAATAATTAATAGGACAGATCATTGTCACCTGTTGCTGGAAGCCTTCACTGTTTAGGAGGTATTTTTCAATAAATGGGTAAAAAATACAACTCTCATGGGATCACAGAATGGTTTGGGTTGGAGAGACTTTAAAGATCACCCAGTCCCACCCCCCATCATGGGCAGGGACACCTTCCACTATCCCAGGGTGCTCCAAGCCCTGTCCAGCCTGGCCTTGGACACTTCCAGGGATCCAGGGGCAGCCACAGCTTCTCTGGGTATCCTGTGTCAGGGCCTCACCATCCTCACAGGGAGGAATTTCTTTGCAACATCTAATCTAAAGCTCTCATGCCATTTCAAAGTGAAACAGAGTCCTTGTGTTATAAAATTCACAATTCCGTATATAAAATGGGTGCTGTAGAGCACTGCTTTTCCATATGTTCTCTAGGAAGCACTGGCTCTGCCTGTCCACTCTGGCTTGTGTTTGTGCATCCCTGAAATGGAGTTAATTTTGGTTGTAGGTACAGCTGTAAGAAATAGTCAGCAGTCCTGGGGGCTTGGGGGGTGGTTTTACCCTGCAGTGAAGCCCTTGATTACCTTCTCTAACCTCTGAGCACGTTTGTGTCCGGCAGTCGCGGGAGCACGGGCAGGGAGAAGAACGACAAACCTCTGCCACCTTCCCTGTCCCGGCCCAACACCTTCCTCCGGGGCAGCAGCAGCAAGGAGCTGCTGCTGGACAACCAGGCCCAGGAGGAGCAGCGCAGGGAGATGCTGGAGACAGTGAAGCAGCTGACAGGAGGCATGGAGATGGACAGGAACAGCACTGAGGCCGAGAGGAACAAAGCCAAGGAATCTGGTAACGGCTCCTCTGTGCTTGGGGAATCTTGCTGAGTATGTGGAAAGGCAGGAGATCTGTCAGGAGCAGTGACACTGTCAGGCTGCTGCAGCTGTGATGCAGCTCCCAGAGCTGGGTGACACAGCTGAGTCAGGCAGGCCTGGGCCTCATCCCTTGCCAGCTCCCCTGTAGGATCCAGCAGAGCTGAAAGGCTGCAGGTTCCAGCACACCACCACCCCATGGCATTGTCTTGCCTGTTTTGGCCTGTCACTGTGCCACTGGCTTCTGGGCACAAAGTCCCCCAAGTCAGTGTCAGTTCTTCAGTGCCCAGCAAAGCTATATCTGTTCTTTCCAAACATTCCTCAGGGCTGGGGCAGGGATTTGGGTCTGGGACAGATTGTGCACAGCAGCTTTTTAGCACTGTGTCATTGCCTGCTCCTTCTGAGCTGGTCCGGGTGCAGCGGGATGGTGGCACCCACCAAGGTGACTGGACTGTCACCTTGTCAGTCCTGCAGCTCCTGCTTTTGCCCCTGGCCAGGCTGGCCTGCTTTGTTAGTGGGAAAATGCGGACTCCTGGGGGATGTTCCCTGTAGACAGAGCCTTTATAGTAAGGACAGCGTTCAGCTCCTTCCCTGGGAAACATCTGGAAACTGCTGCAGTGAGAGAAACCCCTCAATTGCCACAGCACAGGCCTGTCCTGAAGCTTCGGGACGTTGTGGACAATCCACGGGGACCAGAGTTTTGGGTTGTGATCAGGAGATTGCCTTGGGCTGCTGCCCGTCGCAGTCAGCGTATTTTAACTTGGCTGCAGCAGCTCCCATTTAATTATTTAATGGTTGTGGAGAGCTTTGAAGGTATTCGACCTGTGCCACTGCCAGCTGTGATCCTGCAAGGTCAAGTTACAGAGATACTGGGAGTTTATATGGGGGAAGAGTAGCCAGGAAGGAATCATATAATCCCAGAATGGTTTCAGTTGGAAGGAGCCTTAAACTCATCCAGTTCCAACCCCCTGCCATGGGCAGGGACACCTTCCACCTATCCCAGGTTGCTCCAAGCCCCATCAAAGAACTACCCTATGCCCGAGGATGGGACAGGGGACACACTTGCTCTGGTGACTTCTGTTCTCAGAATGTCAGCTCTAAAATGCTGATTTTCCTTTTCCAAACATTTGGTTTTGTTGTATTTCCACCAGCCAAGCCAGAAGCTCCCCCAGCTCCAGTGCAAGAAAAACCTTCACTATCAGAAGAGGAAATAGAGAGAAAATGCAAATCTATCATTGATGAGTTCTTGCATATTAATGATTTTAAGGTAAGCAAGATGAAAACCTCACTTAACAGAAAGCTCTGAGGGTGTGGAGTGCTTTCTCTGCAGGGTCTGTCTCTGAGCACCCAGCCCACACAGAGGCAGCAGAAGCAGTGGGGCTGGGCAGGATCCGGGCAGCAGCAGCAGCAGCAGCTCCATGAGCCGTTTCAGGACAGTTGTCTCCTTAGCTTGTTTTCTGCCCTGCTGGTCATAGGAAAAATAGCCCAGCCTGTGTGTTTTAAGTAGTAAGATGGATGTGTATGTGTCATGAATCACTGAGCAGCTCCATAATACCAGTAATTTTGGAAGCAGAAAAGCTAGTGGGAAAATTAACAGAGGTTTTCATTTAGTTATCAAAGCATATGCTGTTCTGATCTGAAGGCAGATAAAGCAATACTAAATATTGAACAAACCACTCCAGAGGATTTTTAATAAACATTGGAAATTACTGAGCAGCTGTCATCACTTCCTAGTTAAAAGGTTGAAATTTTGTTTCCCTTGTAAATGGGTTTTTTAGCTCGTCCAGGGAGTTTGGGAGAAGTGTTACATTGGCTACGAAGCTGCTTCATTTGATCTTTCACTGAAAAATATTTTAAAACCTGCCAAGTTTGAAATGGCAGCATTTGAAAGTTGCTGGTTTGGCACCCTAAAAGCAGAGTTGCTGCTTCCATTTCATTGGGCTTCCTATTAATGATTGGAAAGAGGAATAGTCTCATGATGGATTGTTTAGAGTTCACATCTAGTTGTTGGGATAAATTATTAAATACTTGCTTTGGAGAGGAAAAACCTTGCTCTGATTGGCAGTGGGCTGGCCTGGGACCCAGGGGCTGGTGAGCCAAGGAGTCTCCACTCCCTTCTCCTTCTTGTGGTGGACTCCAGAGGATCCCCCTGGATGCCTGGGATGAAGGGACCACTTCAGTTCCCTGTTTGCAAATTCAGCAGCATATTTCTGTGGCTGGCTAGAAATAGAGTTGAATTGCATTAGACAGGGCAGGCTGATTAAAAGTCCATGGAATCAAGGCAGCTTGTTTGCATCAGGAATTACTTGCTATCGGGGAATTCTTGGTGCTCGTCAGGTGCAGTGAGCTCTGCAGACTAATTCTGCTTAAACTTGTGTTCCTGCAGCCACCATGAGCAAGTTCCTACTGTGTAGAGCAGAGGAACGGCGCTTTGCAGGTGTTTGGTCCTCAGAGTTTGACCTGACCGTGAACTCAAACTGCTGAGCTGTGACCCTGGTGACAGCAGGTCGGCCAGCAGGGTTCCCAGTGCCTCCCAGGGGCACCAGGATCCTTCTGACAACCTCCAACATGAGTGCATGGGCCAGGACCACTGGGCTCCTCACCTGCAGAAAAAAGCCTTTCAGGGCCTGAGGAAACACATCTGGGACTGCCAGGTCTTGGTAACTCGAGGCATAACCAGTCACAGAGCAGGTGCCTGTGGTCAGGAAGGCCACTGAGATCTGTGGGCTGGACCAGAAGGTCACTGGGAGGTCCTTGTGATGGCAGTGGAGATTTTTGATGTGGGACTTTGAGATCAGCTCTCAAAGTCCCTGAGTGTTTTCTTTGTTTAGGTTGCAAAATGCGTCAGTCAGAAAGTAGGAGCTTTAGAAAGGGCAAATCTTCCTCCAAGTGCTTCCCAGCTATTTTCTGCTTCTTGATGGGCTGTGGGTTTGCAACACAGGCGTTTGTGATAGGTCAGATGAGTAACAAATCTAACCTCATACCCTCTTTTTGACTTGGCTTGATGTTTGATGCAGTAATAGGTGTTTTGGTGGCATCCAGAAGACAACTCCTGCCATTTCTCCAAGCAACCCTGGAATGTGACTGTGTATTTTAAAAGTTATTACCTCAGTGGTATAAATTCCATTATTGCTATTACTGTTGTTTTTGTTACTATTACGTGATGAGGTTCCACAGCCTAATTCAGCAGCCTCACTAAAATACTCATTTCACCAAAAATCCCCAGTGTCACAGTAGGAAATACTCTTGTGCCACGTTTTTGGCTGCTTTTCGGTTCAGGGTGACTGATGAGTGTCGTTCTGCAGGAGGCCATGCAGTGCGTGGAGGAGCTGAGTGCCCAGAACCTGCTGCCCGTGTTCGTGCGCGTGGGAGTGGAGTCGACGCTGGAGCGGAGTCAGATCACCAGGGATCACATGGGCCAGTTGTTACATCAGCTGGTGCAGTCAGGAAAGCTGAGCAAGCAGGATTTCTTCAAGGGGTTGGTATTCTGCACAGAGAATCCACAGATTCTTTTCCTCAGTGTTTCTTGCCCAATGGATGCTGTGCTGCAGAGAAATGTTCTCCCACCTTGTTTTGGTATCCTACCCTCTCCACACATTCTTTTGCAAGGGCCGTATCATCTGGGTGTATTTATAAGGAATATTATTACTGTAATATATTTTAAAGTGTTTCAGATGCTTTAGTGAATGTAAATATGTTCATATTTATATCAGCTTTTATTTTGAAGCAGATCTGTAGGTGTCTGTTTAAATGTGTGTGTTCAGATCCCTGTTCTGTGCTGCATTTCTCCCTGTTTGCCTTTTGCAAATGCCTGAATGTAAGTGGAAGAGGAGGAAGTTGGAATCCTTCACACAACATTAGTACCTGGGGGCTCCTGTGCATCCACAGACCTCAGCCACTCTCTCACTGGGAAAAAGGCTTCACCCACCCGATGCCATCTCTCAGGACACCTCAGCTGGAGTGGCCGAATCCTCGAGGGGCTGAGGAGGAGAACGTGTAGCAGATGGGTTGGACCTGCCTCAAGACACCTGCGTTTCGGCTGCTGGCTCATTTTAGCTCCCTGAGTTTTGTGTTCCCAGCCTGGTGTCCAGTCCTAAAACAATCCATGTTCCCAGGGAGGCCCCTGGTGGCACTTGGTCCTTGCTGGGGTGTAGAGCAGCAGAGATAAAACAGGGATAGCCAAAAATGCAGCAGTGAAGGAGCAGACAAACTTTTTGGATCCTGAGTTTCTGAGGAGTTGACTCTGTCTGGCTGCTTTAATTTGAGCCCTGTCATTGTGGTACCACCGACTGCTCTGACTGGAACTCCCTGCACCCATGTCTGTCCCTGAATTCCATCCAGCTCACAGGAAAGGTTTAGGCAGCCTGAGCCCAAAACCCTATGGAACAGCTGGAAAAAAATCTATATCCACAAGGAGAATGCTTGTGTCCACACAGCACTGATGGTCAGAGGGACTCATTTGAGGTGATGCATATCCAAAATGTATTGGGATTAAAGCTGTTCTGGAGTTTCCTGGAGTTTGGATAAGTGGATCTTGATGAAATATTGGGATCTGTGGTCTGAATGTGGCATAAACAACGTGAAACAGCTCCTGATGATGGAAAGGACAAGTGGTGTTCAGTGAGTGCTGAGGAGAACACCAGAAACCACCTCACTTACTGGCACAGCAGAAATGACCGTGTAATGAGGGATCACAGGATGAGCACTGCTCCCAGCCCACGTCCGAGAGAGGCACAACAGGACAACAATTTCTGGCAGAAAGGCTGGAGGAGCAAAGAACAAAGCAAAGGAGGTGGTTTCTGTTTTGAAACACGAGAGAAAATGTGCATTTATAGTTACTAAACAGGACATTGGACTTTTCAAGGTTTTTGGAGGGAAATGAACCATGATAGAATCTAGCAGGAGAGCAGAAAAATTACCATCTACCAGGCATGGGAAGTGAAGCCACCTGCAAGGATTTCATGGAAAGAAGAGTTTTGAGCCATTTTGGAAAGTGTGTCATTGGGGAGCAGTCCTATAATTCCTGCTGCAGATAGAAACCCCCCTCTGCTGAACTGAGTTCTTACAGACATTTTACTTCTTGGTTTATATTTACAGACAAAAATGCTTTTTAGTTTTATAGGTGTTACTATTTAGCAAATGATTTGGTACTGAGATATAATAATTATTATAAATTGAGGTTTCCTGGCTCTATCTGTTGGATCTACAAAATGTATGTTTTCCACATACTCTCCATGTTACTGCATGGAGAAATTCAGACCTGGCAGTTTGGAAGTACCAAAAGCATAAAATGGCAGTAGGGTCTTTGTTACCTTTGTGATTCTCCTCACTCCTCTCTCTCTTCACTCCTCTTTTATGTTACAAAATATTTTTAAAGTGCATATTTCTTTGCAGGAAATGTCTCCAATTAAATTTTCTTTAATACTTGATGTTTTTCCTCCTTCTAAAGCTTTTCTGAGACCTTGGAGCTGGCGGATGACATGGCCATAGATATACCCCATATCTGGTTGTACCTGGCTGAGTTGGTGACCCCCGTGTTAAAAGAAGGAGGAATCTCTATGAGAGAACTTACACAGTAAGTGATGCTTCCCAGCTGTGCCTGCAGTGTTCTCACAGTGTGGTTCCCACTGGTTGGGGAAGGATGAGCAGTGCTGGAGGCTCCACTCCCCTGATGGAAAAGCTTGTTGCACATCCTTGGGGGCTGCACCCATCTGAGAGCTCTGCTGGGAAGGAAGCTTGGTGCTTTCACTCTTGGAGAGGGATTTTATCCAGAAGTCTGCTGTTTGTTTTAGCTGAGCTTAAAAATACCCCAGTGCTGTAGAGTGGAGTCATTTGGGAGCACTGGGAATTAGACTTGTAGAGAGTGAGGTATCACAGAGGGGCCTGCGTGGCTCAGAGTGGTAACTGAAGGAGGGCAGGGTTAGGTGGGATATTTGGAATAAATTCCTCCCTGTGAGGGTGGGCAGGCCCTGGCACAGGGTGCCCAGAGAAGCTGTGGCTGCCCCTGGATCCCTGGAAGTGCCCAAGGCCAGGTTAGATGGGGCTTGGAGCACCCTGGGATAGTGGAAGGTGTGCCTGCCCAAACTGTGGGATTCTGTGTCTCTACCACCTGGGCATTTCTTTGAATGGGCACAAAACCTTGTCTGCAGGACTGGAAACCATTTCTCAGACCAGAATTCCTGTATTTTCTCTATGTCCTTACGTATTTGGGGATTAACTGGAAGCCAGTGGAAAAGTGTCCTATTACCAGTATATTAAGAAAATAACAATATTTTCCCTCTACTCAAATACAGCATCCCACAAAAATTAGTGGATTTGATATTAAATATAACATACTTCTTGATGTTAAATTCAAGTCTTGGTAATTAGCCCTGTTGTGACAAGGTCACCATATTACTAAATGTTTTATCAGCAGTGCTGGATTAATCAAATCCTTCCTCCCTGGCAGAAATTAAAGGTGATTTTCTGCCTCAGTTTGCCCCTTGCCCTTTGCTTTGCATTCCAAATAAGAATTATAAAATTGGTTTTCTTTCATTCTAGAGAATTTAGCAAACCCTTGCTTCCTGTGGGAAGAGCCGGCATCTTGCTTGCTGAAATCTTGCACCTTCTATGCAAACAAATGGTGAGTGCCCAGGTGCTCCTGTCCTCCAGAGGGAGGAGTGGATGCAGCGCTCGTGTTCATGCATGAAACCTACACCATTCCCACATGAGGACGTTTAGGGATGGCCAGCCAGTCCAGATAACTTAGGAAACATGCCTCGTACCCCCAGTTTCCAACCAAGCCTTAAGAGGTTCCAAAAAGTTGAGTTAACTTTTTGTTTTCTCATCACTTTTCCCTTTTGCAGGTACCTTTGCACCTGGCTTCTCCCAGAAGCTAAGAGTGCTGAAATACTGCAAGAGGGACATGCTCAAGGGATTTCTGGGCTGACCAGAAGCAGCAAGTGCCGGGAATCTTGCGAGAGAGCTGTTCTTGCAGACCGGAGAGGTTCTCAGGGTTCGGATAAGCTTCCGATGGCCTCAGACTGCTGGGTGCTTATCCAAACTAAACCTGCCGACTCTTGAGGTTCACCCAGCACTGGGGTAGTGACACCTCCTCACCCCGTGACTCCGAGAGCTCTCTTTCACACCTCACAGCTGCGTGTCCAACCAGTTTGGTGTTTTCCCTATAACTCGTCTCCATTTTTGTCTTTTTTTTCTTTTTTTTTTTTTTTCAATCCAGCTAAATCCTGCACTTTGGGTAGTGTCTATTTCCAACCCTGTAAAATCCCTCACTTGCCTTTTTTTATTTTTTCAAGCATGCATTCAAGTAAGGTTGAATGTTCCAGGAGCATTTCAGTCTTAACAGTGCAAAGAGTGTCTTTTTATTTCTTTATTTTAGTCTTGTGCTTGTTTGGACAATCAACTTCCATTTTTTTTTTTTTTTAACTATTCTGTGAAAGAAAAGCTGCTGTGCTCTAGGTGTGGAAGCACAGCCTTGGGTCTCTGTTTCTGCCACAGCTTTCTGATCCAATCTCATCCAGGCCAAGACTTGGACTTGGGTATTTCAGTGTAATATCAGCCATCTAATCCAGATCTTGATGGGTCAGAGCAGGAACTATGCACAGTTGGCTCTTAACAACCTGTATTGTAAACTGAAAATGTAATCTGCTTTGTAAACTAAAAATCAGGCTGTATTTCTCAGCTTGGCTCAGGCTACTCAGTGATCTCCTGTGAGCAGGCGCTATAAGGTGAAACTTTGGCAGAGCATTTGGGTGAAAAGAGCTGGTTGTGCTCAGCATTTTTATTCTTGTCAGAACTGTGTGTGTCAGAACTGGGCCCTCTGAGGCAGGAGGCTCAAAGGTCAGTGTGACATTAGAGGCTGCAAAAGGCTGAGCTGTCTGTGCTCAAAGGCACTGCTCTCAAGGTTTGCATAAACTCTAGGAATTGAGGAGAGAATTTGGGATTATGTGCCTGAATTTGAGGCTTGGTCTCTGCACAGAAAACACCCGTGTAAATAAGGAATTTTCTCAAAGGAGCAGTGTGCCAGAGCCCTACTGTTGAGGCAGAGGAGTGTGAGTCACGGAGTAAGTCAGGAGAAGGATCTGAGTCATCCGTGCCAGCTCTGTGTCAGGCCGTGGGAAACTGTCCTGTTCCACGTGTCACTGCTCCTGGGTAACCTTGGAGGTTGTTGCAAACCAACCCCCAGTGTCACTTCTGCTTTGTCCGTTCCCCGTCACGAGGCGTTGCCCACCTGACAAGATGTGCATACCCGCAGGGATTGCACATGTGGTTTCTCTTGCACGGGGTCTCCAGATGTTCTCACTCATTGCCGGGTGTTTGTTGGGTGGCTGAACTGTCCATTGTTCCTCCTGACACAGCTGCACCATTCCGGCCTCTGTGAGCTCCCAGGGTGTCCCTCAGCTCTTTAAACTGGACAAACTGCTTGTGTTTCAGAGCCATAAGAAAGTGGGAGCCTTGTGGAGGGAGTCTGGCCTCAGTTGGAAGGACTACTTGCCCGAAGGGGAGGATGTACATACCTTTCTCATGGAACAAGTGAGTTCAGATCATTTGCTTCATCATCCTGTTTGTTCATCCTCTTCCATCCCATTCTTACATGCAGTTGGAATATGGGGTGAAGTGTCTCCAAGTTGGGGTAGATGATTTCAGCACCATCTTTTGAAGCACAGGGAGGACAAGCCTGTCCCCACTGCTCCCAGACACACATCTCAGGTCTCCTGGCTTCCTCTAGGAGACCTATTTCTCCAGCTGGGAAAAAAAAATTCAAGAATGGGTTTTGGAGCAAGGACAGGTAATCTGCAGACGGGCCACAATAAATGGTAGCAGTTATTCACTCATCCCACCTTGGATTATAATCCTGGAGGGAGCCAGGAACTGATGGAGGCACCTCACCTCTTGCTGGTGCTGCTCCTCAGGAAGACACTGTCTCCCTTTGGAGCTTCAAGTGATCCACTGCCCTGTTCTGGCACTTTGGAAGTGCTGCAGGATGAAATTATTACTGTGGCCTGGGGCTCACTGAGGGGACTGCAGCCCCTCTTGTCACAGTTTTCAAGGAATTGGGGCACTGGCTGCAATTCCTTTGAGCAATGCCAGCTCTGGTCGTGGCATTCCAGCCTCTGTAGCTCCAGCTGGGCAACACACACTTGATTTTGTGCTCTGCTGTGCAGGGCTGGAGCTGCTTGAGGTACCTCGATGTTTTTGCTGGATAATGTAGTTACCATGTGTTGGTAAAATGCTTCCTAACAGGGAAACAGGGAAAGTTTATATTGCTGTAATGATAACTGAGCAGCTGGAAGATGGCAGGAAGCAGAATTAAATGTAGTTTCCTGCTTCAATCTGGTGTAATTCAGCCTAGGGAAGTGTGTTTCACTAATTCTCATCATCACATGTGGTGTTGCAGAAGTTGGAGTTCACGGAGTCCAACTGTTCCAGTTCCTCAGAAGCACTTTCAGAGAAAGAACTCTCTGCGGAAGAGCTGAACAAGCAGCTGGAAAAACTCATTGTTGAGGACAAGGCAAACGATGAACAAATCTTTGATTGGGTAGAGGTACAAAGAGATTTTCACCCTCCCTGCAGACTGTTTTAATTGCTTTTGTTAATATGTTCTGGTCTGAACATCTCGGGGTTTAGGACACTGCAAGGATTTGGTCTGTGCAATCAACACTTCCAAAGAATTAAAATCTAAAATACAATCAGTTATTTAAGAGTCAGCTCTAGGAAGGAAGAATTTTAGCCATATTAACTGCCTTTTAAATACTGTGGACTTTCTGACACTGAATATCCTGCTTCTGCTACTTTATACATTTTCAATGTACACTGCTGCATTGTTTCTTCACAAAATAGGGACGAGAACCTTCTCACTACTTTTTTCCAACATAACCTCTGCAAATTTCCCCCTGTAAAAACATCCTGGGCAGTCACTGAGAGCACCTTTTCCCAGTGCACTGGGCCAAGCACTGGAAGAGAAAGATACAGAAAAAAAAAGAGGAAAAATCCTGTAAATGCACTGGTCTTTGCTCTCAGTCTCTGTCTGCATTCTTTAACCCATATGTTTAGTGTCTGATATTATACTCAGCCTGATGAGTTTACATCTGTGCTTACACTAAATCTTGGTCAGCTTCAGTTATTTCTGTGGCAGAGCAATGTGTTAGAAATGTCATTTTTCCACTGCTGTCAGAGGAGTTGAGAGTGGAACGAAAGCAGCACTGAAAATCTGGGATCACCCTTTGGCTCTTTGGAGCCTTGGCCAAGTTCCACAGCCATTCCCTGAATTTCTTTTACAAAGCTGACAATCTCCACCCAAGGAACATGCTGTAAAGTTTGTTGGAAAAGCCTGAAACTCTTTGAAACTGTATAAGGGCATTGCAGGAGCCCAGCGTGGTTGGTTTGGTTCTGCAGACAGACGGCTCCTTGTGGGAGGCGTTCAGTGGCACATGGCTCCCGTGGGAACTGGTGGTGCCTGTTGAAGTCCCTGAGGGAGTTTCAAGGAGTGAGTGGGGAAGCCGAGGGTTTGCAGGGGTGAGCTGGGTTTGTGCTGCAGCAGCAGCTGAGCCTGGACCTGCTGCCACATCCAGCGCTGGAGTTGGGAAGCAGTCGTGCTCCTGCAGCGCCCTGTTTTTAACTGGCCCATTTACTCTTGATTCCAGGCTAATCTAGATGAAAGCCAGATGAGTTCACCTACATTCCTTAGAGCTTTAATGACATCAGTTTGTAAAGCAGCTATTATAGGTGAGTAACTTGCATTGTAAACACCACACAAACCAAATCTGCAAAGAATTATTTGGTGTTTTTAAGGTTTATATCGCATTTCCCTGCCCAAGGCTGTGTTTTATCACACACTAAGGCTATTTCATCATTTGGGATTGTGCCTGAGAGCAGGATGTCCCTTCCCCATGTGACAGCCGGGCACTTTGCCAGGTATGGTGTTCCCGAGATGACCCTGGTGTGTCCCAGTGACCTTGTGTGAGCAGGGGTTTCAGACAGCACTGGGTAATGCCAGCTTGCTCGTCGATTTTCTTGACAAGGGTGGAAATGACTGAGATCATCATTAAGGCAATTAACATTTCCACTCCTGTGTCAGCAAAGATGCGTGGGTACCCCAGCAGTGGCAGTGTGGGCTGTGGGAAGAAGCCAGTCCGAGGCTCAGGCTTGTAAGAGTTTTTATATCTGAAGTTTCAGTTTCGTAAGGATGGTTTGTATGGGTTGCTTGCCTGTGCAGCTGTGAGCTGGAAACACAGGAAAGGGAGGGCTCCCGAGTCGGACACGTGAGCCTTGGAGCCTCGGGGCAGTTGAGTAATGCATTGCAGCCAGAAACATCTGCTCACTTCACTTGGTTTTCTTTAACTTTGCTGTTGGCATCTGGCAGAGTAAAAAGTGGTGCTTGTAAAGGGTCTGGTTCTGCTCTGAGCTGTGATTTGGGGGAGAGAACGGGCTGGATTCCTCCGTGGGAGGGAGGGGAGGGACAGCCCAGCTCCTTCCTCTCTCTGGGAACAGAGCCTTGCTCGTGCCACCTAGTGTTAACAGAGACATGACACAGGATTTCATCTAACAATGTTTAAAGGTTCCCTGTTGTCAGGAAAATCATCCTCTGGTTTAAATTTTGACCTTGCCTTTAAATGAGTCTTTTTCTTTTGTTTTCAAAATATCACTTAATTGAGTGGTGTGATCTACTTGAAAGCTGCTGAATAATTTATCCATGTGGCTGAGACACTTCTAATGCTTATTCCTATGTCATCTGCAATTTACAATTCTGTTTCTGCCCTGGTATTTTAGGTAAAAAAAAAGGATTTTCTAAAAACCTTCTAAATGCAGTTGCCTGTGGAGACATGGTTTGCACTGCAAAGTAAAGTTGTGCTGCTTCTGTGTGTGTTAGAGCTGGGGTCGCTGCAGACACTGGTTGAATTTGGGGAACTGTAAGGACCAAGACTTCCAGAAATAGCCATTAACCAAAAATAGTTCCTGTTGTTTCTCATCCTTCTTTTCTCTCCACTCTTATCTGTGTTTGTGATTGTTATTTGCATAAATAAAGGCAACCAAAGACCTGTCCTTGTTGCCATGTGCCAAAGCTGACCCTGCTTTCTCTTCTTCCCCTCAGCGGACTCTTCCAGCTTCCGAGTGGACACTGCTGTTATCAAACAGAGAGTGCCCATCTTACTCAAGTACCTGGACTCAGACACAGAGAAGGAACTACAAGCACTTTATGCACTACAAGCATCAATAGTAAAACTTGATCAACCTCCTAGTAAGTGTTGCCTCTGTGCTGGGATTCCTGCAGAAGGGAAGGGGGATTCTATGGGAGACTGGGAGAGGGTTTGCTTTTCCTTACCTTTGTAGGTAGCAGATGAGAGAAGCTGGTGTGTGGTGGGTTCAGCTTGTCCAAATTCCAGCTTTTTAGAGCAGCTCAGGTTCCCAAATGCTTGGCCAGAGGCCGACTCTTCTTTTGGTTGCTCCTGTGAGCAGGCACACAGAAGGAAGGACAAATGTCTGTTGATAAAAAGAGCAGTAAAAAATAATCTGTTGAGTTTGCAGTACCTGGGCATGTGAGAGCATGGGTATTATTATTGCATTGCTACTCCAGAGATGTTTGTGGGCTTGGAGGGAGTAAAATGAGTTAGTCAACTGATGAGTTTTGTCCCAAAAATGCTACAGAAAACTCTTGTGGGACAAGAGGCAAGGGAGTAGCTAAAGAAAGAGGGATTCCCAGGGAATCTGCAGCACAAAATCCAAGAGTGCCTCAAAACACCCAGCACAATCGTCCTTAGTGCCCTTTATGGCATGAACTGGGCATTATCCCTCCTGCTGAGCCACAAAAATCCGGGGTTGGAGGGAATCCAGACGTGTGGTCGAGAGGAGATGGGTTGCTGTGGGTTCTGTTTGCCAGCCAATCTCTAGATAACGTATTCCCACGGCTGCTTTCCGAGCTTTCCTCCTTCTCTGGCAGTGTCAGAGGGGATGGTTTTGCCCCTCACCTGAGTGTGAGCAGCCAGGAAGCAGTAACTGAGTAAGAGCCCTTTATTTTCCTTGTCTCTCCACCTCCTGTGCCAAGAGGTCGTGTTAATCCCCTTATCGGCGGGCGCGTCTCTGGCCGCAGCTGACAGATGTTCCCTCCCGTTATTCCATTACTGCAGATTTGTTGCGGATGTTTTTTGATTGCCTGTATGATGAGGAGGTCATTTCGGAGGATGCCTTCTACAAGTGGGAAAGCAGCAAGGACCCAGCGGAGCAGAACGGGAAAGGAGTAGCGCTAAAATCTGTCACGGCATTCTTCACGTGGCTACGGGAGGCCGAAGAGGAGTCAGAGGATAATTAAAACTTAAAATACAGATTACAAACAAACAAAAAAGAAACAATTTAAGTATTTTTTTAAAAAGTTTCACGTCTTCGCCAATCACAGTGCAGCAAGGCCAATTCTCTCTCGCAGACCCCCCTTGCCCCACACACGCACGGGTGGGAGAGGTAAAACCCGATAAACACCGAGGTGATCATGGAGGCAAAAAGGTACTTGAAAAAAAAACCCCACAAAAGTAAACTTCAAACCTGAGGGCGGGAGCACTAAACCAAAATACCTGTATTATTTATAGAAAATATTTTCTGTTTTAATCTTTTCTTTTTAAACAAGGACTCATACCTAGGAAAACACACAGCAAAACAGATCTGTTTAGCAAAAACAAAAACAAGTTGAAAACTTTTAATTTATTATTTTAAGGACTGCAAATGCCAGTGTAATTTTTAAATTTGCAGTTTCTGTAAACAAATTGTATAATAGAACAAAAGCAGAGAAATAAATTTCCCTCCCCTTCATAAGCACCTCAGTTTTGTTTCAAAGCATGATAAATAGACAAAACTTTGAAGGGGGTTGGGGTGAGCTAGATGAGGACAAGATAAATTTTTTTTATTGTCATCAGATTTTTCTGCCTGCCTCTCAGCTTGCTTCTGAAATTTAAAAAGAAAATAGTAATCAAACCATACATAACCTTGGATCAGAAGGAAATGCATTTGAGAAAACCGCTGCGGACCAGAGTGCTCCGAAAATAACTCATTGAAAACCGTGCTACCCCGGGGAAAAAAGTACTAGTGATACTTTGAGAACCTTTAGAGCAACTTTAAGGCTTGTAAATACATAGAACAAATATTTAAAAAAAAAAAAAAAAAAAAAAAGAAAAAAAGAAATTGACTCAATACTATTTCTTTTCACTTTCAAAATATAAAGAACAAAATAAAGACAAACATTGCAAGTTTAAAAGAAAGTAAAACGACTTCTCCTTTGACAGCTGCTGAATGTGTGCACCATCCTGAGCGGTGCTGGCTTCCTTGGCATGCCGTAGGTCCTCGGGCCCAATTTGTGTACATAAAGTGTGTGTCTGTATGTGTGACTACCAAAAATGAGGGGTGAGAGCAATTGTTTAAAAAAAAGGAAAAAAGGGGTTGCTGTTGTGCTGAGAGAGCTCCCTGGCCAGGGAGCAGTCGGTGCCTGTGAGGCCTCGGAGGTGCGGTTGGTTCCCGAGGCTGGGACGTGACCTCGGGGCAGACGGGGCCCGATCCCAGCTGGGTTTCTCCAGCCGTGTGGCATCCGTGTCTCTCGTGCGACGTGGATCGGTGGTGTCATCCCAGTGCCCCGGGAGCTCCGGAGGCCGCAGCGGCGTGAGCCGAGATCCGACAGCCGCGGCCGTCGCCCTTCGCCCGCTGTGCCCACGCAGCCAGACCCGGAGAGGGGAGCCCAGTGCCAGGGAACGGGCGGAGGAGCGACGCGGTGCTCACCCGGCCCTGCCCACCCGCTCCGTGTCCGCAGCCAGCACGGCCGGGGACAGAACCACAGCCCTGGGAGCCCCTTCTTGTGTGCCCAGCGGGAGCCAGGCCCCAGTGCTGCTCCAAACCGAGCTGCTGCTGAGGACGGGAGGGCCCTCCTGTGTCTCTCTTCAGCCACCAAAGATGACCTGCTGGCTCTCACTGCGAGAAGCACCTGCCATCAAGGACTCTGCAAAGCTGGGGAAGCCCTGAAATGTGGTTTGTGAACTGTGGGCTATGGACCGTGAGTAACCCGTGGAGCATTTGCTGGGGGTCTCTGCAGCACTGGCTGCTCACATGATGCTGTCTTTTTATTTCCAGCTGCTAAATCACTTCTTAAAAAAACAAAAAAAAAAACAACAAAAAAAAAACACCCCAACAACAAAAACAAACAAACAAAAAAAAGGCTACAAATAGATTAAATACTTTCCCAGTCTTACTTTTACATGTAAACAATTGCTGTACTTGCCTAAGGATGTGATTTGATCACCACGGGGAAGGGAGGAGGTGCCTGGTTGTGGCCAGAGGGGAGATGTCCATGAGACACTTTCCCTGATAATGTGTTCCACGCCATGAATCTGAGCTAGAGAATCCATGGCCTAAAACACTAGAGCATTGTTTGGTTATTTTTAGTAAAAATAAAACACTTTTCTCTGATGTTTTGTTAAAAAAAAAAAAGAAAAAACAAATACTCTCACCGTTAATATATGTTCATGTATCTGCGTGTACCACATCCAGTGATGCCTCAGCCTCACTGTTGGACCCAGAGGTTTGGATGGGCTCTCAAGGTCTCCAGAAGGTCAACAGGGCTCCAGGAGTGTCTGTTAAACCTCTGCAGAAGGTCGTGTGGGTGCTCTTCTTCCAGAAGGCATTCTTTTGAGCAGAACACGGTGGTTTGTAGTAGTTAAATAGTTCAATTAAATGCGAGTTTGTATGTAAATAAGGGTAAATATTTGCCAAATCAGTGTGGGCAAATGATGGAATTCCTCTCAGGATGGGCAGTGTCGGAGACCGCAGGGAATGTGAGTGTGCAACAGCAGAGCTGTGCAAGGACTGATTCCTCTGACATTGCCTTGGATCAGAGAGGACAAACTTGCTGTAGAGCCTTTGAACAGCCCTGCGACTCCAGTGTGTCAGGGCTGGGAAATCTGTCTGGGGAGCTTAAACCTTCTGTCTGAAAGAGCTGGAAAACCACTGGCTGGAGGGAATGGGAATGGCCAGCAGGTGGGTAGAGGTGAGGTGAGAAAGTTTTTCCCCTTTTTGTTAGAAAGTTTTGTGTTAGACATTCGAGGGGGTGAGAACTTGTCCTATTAGTGCCCTGCAAAGGCCAGGAAAGGACTTCTCAAGAGATTTTCAGGAGGGGTTTTTCAGAATTACCCAAAGTTGGGTTTACAGTATGGCAATTTTTGGCTTCTCTGAAGTTACATCAGTTCAGCTGCACTCTGGATGCTGTGAGCAGTTTATGCACAAGGCCTTGGTATCTCCAGCTGTGGGTGTGTCACCTGAAGTTTCTGCTTCCCAACAGTGTCACTGCAAGGAGCAGGACTCCTGACTCCTTCCTCTGTTCCTCTTGTGTTCTTTGCCATGTACTTATTGCACCCAGTTGCTCTCCAGTTTCCTTCTAGATCAGCACAGATTTGCAGGTTGTTATGGCTCCTCGGGATGCGGCTCATGAAAGATTTTTGTAACCAGTTTCCTATGAAGGGTGTTAAAATACAAAAAAACTGTAAGATACGTGAAATAGAAAAGGGAATTATTAATTAAAACAGGTTCCCATGGGAATGTGGTTTGCAGGAGCTTCATTTTGTGTGAGGAGAGATGAGCTGTGGTCACTGACCTAACGTTACAGGAAAGCCTCAGCAGGGAGGGCAGCAGGTTTACACCAAGAATACTGCAGGTTATGCTGAGGTTTTGTCTCCTAGCTTTGATCCTATTTAAACTCATCTTGTGTGCAAGCTCCTGACTGTGGCAGGGAGTTAATGCAGCTCAGCAGGGAAGAGTGGCATTAGAACCATTTCCACTGCTGGGAGCCCTTCTTTTCCCAAGGCTGGGGCACTGTCGGAAGCACAGGCAAGGACCAGATGCGTTGCTTACATCCCTCTTTATTAATGAGAATGTTCCCAAACCTGAAGCCACCAAACAGCTCATTTTCAGGCCAGGTGTCTGCCTAAGGCTGGTTTCTTTCTAGGAAAGTGTTTTCAGAAATGGATCAGCCATTTCTGGGAATGAAGTCAGAAAATACACTGATCCGGGATGCTGCGCTCTCTCTGCTTGTGTCAACATGTTCAGGTTTCATCTTATTTTCTGAAAAAGCCTCAGCTCCAGGAGCAGATCTCAGTGTGTGGGAAAGTCTTCACAGAGTCCTAGAAAATGCTGAGTTGGAAGAGACCCATCAGGATCATGGAATCCAGTTCCTGGGGGTTTTTTTGCCCGGGATCAGCCCTCCCTGGTGCAGGACATAGTAACCCACATGGCAGCAGAGGCTCAGGAGAAGGGATTCATCTGCAGGGATGGGTTTTAGTGTGCACAGGGTAGATTTAGGCCAGTAGTAACTTGCACTGGTTGTTGCTGTGACCCACAGAGCTTTTGTTCCAACCCTGTAGATTGTTTTTACTGATAAAGGAAAAACAGGGTCTCTAAAAAGTCCCCTTAACTTGCTGAGCATCCTGAAAACATTTAAAGCCAATTGCAGATGCTGCCATCTCATTGCTAGAGGGTGGCTGTGATTGTTCCTGCTACATTTGGTCCCACAATGAGTTGTTTGTAGACACCCTGAAGCTGGTTGTCTTGTCAGAAGTGTCCCATGCAGAGCACAGAAACTGTTAGCCAGGCCTGCATGCTTGGTTTCTTTCACAGATGCTAGAGAGTTTAACTTTTGGGCCAGGAAGCTCCAAATCAGACCTTCCCACAATGCTTTTTTGCCCTTAGATCCAACACCCCTGGCCCTGAGGCACTGAACCCCCTGTAGGAGAGCTGGCTGAAGGTTGGACATGAGGGTGAGATGCTGTGTGGTTGGAGTTGGGCCAGGAATGCTGGCTTCTACCTGGGGGTGAATTCATCAGGAGGTCCTCAGGCTGGTAAGAGCTCCAAGCTCCCACTTCTCCCAGTCAGACTGGGAACTGGAACTTGGCCTTTCTGCTCTTTGGAAGGTATTGGCCTGGAAGCTGCCAGCTGGGCAGTATCTGCAGCCGAGCAGTGTCAGCAGGAACCACTGGCTTTTCACAAGGTGCCAACCCCGAGGTTTGCACAAGACCCCACACACTGACAGAAACTCCAGGTTTGCTGTGCCCGGGGCCATGTGCAACCTGCAACAACCATAGGGTGGAGCCTGGGGACAGGAGGCTTCAGCCCAGAGGATCCTGCTTCACTTTGTTCAGATAGACAACCTGCAAGGAGCCATTGGAGGAAAACCAGTGATGGGCAAAGAACAGCAGCAAGAGATTGATTAACTCAGCTTCCAGCAGTGTGACTAAATCCCAACATCCAAGGAAACCTCAAGTTGTCTATGCTTGCATTTTTCAAGGGGGTCCATTTGCCACCTTTGATTAAGCATCGTGGATCTGTCCATGGATTTATTTGCTGAAGTAACTCCTGCTTCTTTAAATGCTGCCATAGGGATGCTGACTGTGGAAACTGTCACATGGCACCAGCTTCTCTTTCTCATTTCCAGCTGCTAAATTGTGCTGAAACGGCAACAGGAATAAAACAGCTCCCACTCCATTCAGTCCTTTCCATAGGGGAATTTGTCCGAGTTGCTGGCCCAGCTGCATGGATGGATGTGCTAGGGTTGCAGATGGGAAAGAGGGAAGTGGGGAAGGCAATAGATGCTGTTGGTTGGGAAATCTCTGTGTTACTGAGTGAGGGAAGGGAGCAGTGAAGCTCTTGGCTGTTCTGTTGCAGCCCCCTGCAAGGATTAATGGCAGATGTTATCATAAAGCAGAGTTTTACTGAGCTCCCAGGGTACAAAGCATTAGTGAGTGTGGAGCAGAGCCCTGTTAGAAGTGGTTTATCAGAGCATTTTGGAGAACAGCTAGAAAGGAGCTGCAAAGATCATCTTGGCAGATGCAGCTGGTACTTTCGGGTCTCACCTGTGAAGAGAAATGGGTCATTTGAGCATTGCAGGGTGAGCTGTTCCGGGATAACACCTGGTGCAAATGCTCTGTGACACTACAGATGGCATGAAGTGAACAATCCGTTGGTCCCGGCCGCTTCCCGCTCCTGTGTGAGTGCAGGGCATCACTGCTGTGAAGGGAGCGGGCACTCGGCACCAGCACTGCGCAAATTCCCGGGCACGGACTCAGCTCACACCTCTGTCCCACTCGGGCTGTTCTCACACACCAGGATCATAAACACTGGGAATTTCACTCATCTCCGAAACACAGAAGTCGAGCGTTTTATCCGTTCTCCAAGGAAATGCACCCAATTCTCCAAGCCTCCTCCAGCATCACATAGGTGGACTTTCTGAGCAAGAGTCTGAGCTGCAGCTGAGACATCTTGAAGAAAAGCCAATTGACAAGATTTTCCACAGAGGGACGAGTGAGCCAGCTCTAGAGCTGACCGTACGCTTCCAGCAAGAGCCATTGCCAGAAAAGCTTTAAACTCCTGTTCAATTGTCTTCCGAGCAAGGCTCACAGGCCTGGCACTGCTCTCATGGCGCAGAGGCCAGAGTCCAGCCAGGCTGCTGATGGCAGGGGTGTGCCATGCACGTGTGGCAGCCAAAAATGAGCTTTTGTGGCTGCAGAACCATCCCAGCCAGGAGGTCTGGCAGCATGTTATTACCTGCCTGAGTGAGGGGAGCAGCTCCTGCGTGTGCTCACCAGTTTTCATCTGAAACGCTGTTTGGCTCAGAGTTACAGAAATTCTCGCTGGCAGATCTCTTAACTGGGGGGATGTGTGGCTTAGGGAGAGCTGTCCCTGTGTGCAGTGTTGAGTTGGTGGTCTTCAGCTGCTCCTTGCTTAGTGGAGGTGTCACTCCGTGTGCCTGCTTTGGGTAAAATAAGTCATTACTGTAATGCCAAAAGTGGTGTAGAAAAAGAATCACAACTTCCAGCCCCTGGTCCACCAGCAATGATGGTGCCTGCCCCATCAGCACTTGGGATCCATTTCAAATTAGGGTGTTTCTAGAAAACCAGCAGCCTGTGGAGGCAGCTCAGTCCATGACATTTTCCTGCTCTAAATTCTTGTTGGCTCCAGTGGTGTTTCTATTCTACACTTGCTCCAGAATGAAACAAACTTTGGTGTATTTAACTGTATTTTTATTCACTTGCTAGATCTGATGTAAAAATGAGTCGTTTGGTTTGAATATGTGTAGAGGAATGGGATACTCCTTGGAAAGGGGGAAATGTTTGAGAAGATAAAGATAAGAAGATAGAGCCTTAAGGGTAGGTGTGAGAGGGGCAGCAAGGGAGATCATCTGGGAGATGGTAAAGAGTGACACTGGGAAAAGCATGGAGAACAAATTATTAAGAAGCTGATAAGGAATAAAGAGATCAAAAGTGATATCTGGAAAGCTACGAAGAGGCAGGGAATGTGCATTTTGGGGTTAAAAGCAGAAAATGAGTGACTTTTACCTAGAATTAGAGGAGCTACAGGGATGACAGACTCTGCAGCTGAAAAAAAATAAGGATGAACTGCAAGAGAATTGTGAGTTGTTCTAGTGATCATTGGAGATGTCTTTGGTGAAGTGAATCAGCAACAAAGTGGAAAATTGCAGTTAAAGGACTAAAAGTCCCTCTTTCTACAGGACATGTAAAAGGGAAAAAATCCCTTAATAAGCATAGTAGAAGTAAGAATTTAAAAAGCAGCTCAGGCATAAAGATAAAAATTATGTGTGGGTCTGCAGGAAGGGCAACACCACCATGTAACAGCTCCTCATGTAATGTTTATTTTGCTGTGGGCAAAAAAAGCCTCTGGAAGTTTGTGTGTGGCTCAGCAAGGGAGAGACCCACGTGACTCAGATCAGTTTGGATCAGTGATGGTTGTGGGATTGTTGTGCTTGGCATCACTCTCTGTGCAGATACTCAGGGTCAAGCTGAAGAGAGCAGCAACCATCCCCTCATGGCTGGGCATAGAACCAAAACAACCCTCTTGGATACATATTCAGGGATAATGAGATCTAAAGGTAAAGACCTTCTCAGGGAATATTGGATTATGTATATATATAATATTAGATTTGTTCTTCAAAGCACAAGAAGCTGAAGAAGCAGCAGCAGAACATGGGAGTTTTTGGGATGAAAGAGCGGAGCTTCCCAGTCTGGTGGCAACTAGGGATGGGATGGGACAGGATGGAAAAAAGGCTCAAATTCTAAAATAAATGTAAAAGCTGAGGTAGAGGTGGAAAAGCAAAAGTCACCAAAAACTTGGGCTGACAACACCAGAGGCAAGGCCTGAATGTATTCAGAGCTGAAGTTTGGAGCTGCAGGTCAATGTTGAAACAGCATTTGGGAACAAAGATGCAGCAGGATCGAGAATGTATCAGCAGAAGATGATTTCAGCAGGTGCACAGTTAGTGGTAGAAAATAAAGGTAATAATCATGTGGTTTGTACTGTCTGAGCCTCACAGAAGGGTGCTTATGAAATTCAGAAGTGTTCACTTTAAGTAAAAAATGTGGCTAAGTGGGAAAAGTATGAGTTGGTGTAGGGTAAGAAAGTCAACAAAATAATCCCTGCAATGGATTTTCTGTGGGCAGATTTAAAACATTACTCAAAACAGTATTTAAACCAGAAACACAACAGGTTCCACGTTTCTAGAAGAACAACACATGGCATTGCTCTGGACACTGGGTGGAAATGGTGAAACCCTCAACCAGCAAATTTTACAGCTACTCCTTGGGAACAAAAGCTACATGTCTGGATAATCTGCAAGCAGCACAGCCAAAGCCCAAAGCTTGTGGGGAGGCTCAGGAAAGCTCTAAGGGACAGTAAAGTACAATCAAATGGAATGATCTTCTGGGAAAAAAAAGCAGTTGGAATCTTACTAGTGCATGGCACCAGGGAGGGCAAGAAAGGTATTGAAAAGACTTAGTACTTATTAAAAGTGCTTAGTACTTACTAAAAGTGTTTAATACTTAGTAGAAGTATTTCTGATGATGATAGTGCTCGACACCATCACAAGTAACTCTGGCAGCAGCTCCCTGCTGCAGTCTGATTCCCTGGCCATGGATTTCCCTGTTCCTTCCTCCTGTGCTGACTCAGAGGTTCCCACAGTTTCATTCCTGTCACTGTCACACACAGTGTATGTCACAGTGCAAACAGGAAGAGGGACACAAATGACACAAACATGCCGAAAAAGTGGAGCAGAGGAAACAGAGAAGTGGGTTGTGATCCCGCAGTGTGGCTGCAAGGAATGTGCAGGGCCTGCTGTTCCCCTCTGGGGTGGATTTTGAGGTAAAAACTGGAGGAGGAGACAACAAAAGCTTTTCTCCTCTGCTTGTACCTCTGTGGCTCAGCCAACACAGCTTCTGGGGTTTTGCACATCCTTGCAGCGGGCAAAGGGAGAGCTGCTGGGCTGTTTTCATCTTTTCCTTCTTGATGTCTTAAAAAACAACAGTAAAGGAGCACATTCCCTCTTCTTCCCCTCTGCTCCACCTTCCCCTCCTGCCAGAGAGGCACTGCAGGAGGAAAAAAGCCAAATAACACATTTTTCTGCAGTTGCATGGGGCTTGTTTCACATTCAGAGGCAAGACAGGAATGTTCAGCAAAGTGGAGCCATCTGGCTCGGGTGCTTCCAGGGCTTTCAGCTCTGCACCACAGGGATCATCTGTAGGGGAGAAGAAGACTGAGCAGGGCCAGGCTTTGCTCACAAGGCTTTAGAAGGTGACATTCTCAGGTGCAGTAAATTTACAGTAGTCACCTAAGGGGGGAAAGAGTTGGAAAAAGCTTAGACAAGAAAGCATTACTGGAGAAATAAGACACCTCTGCAGTGCTTTGAATGGTGTGAATGCTTCTAAATGTGCTCACAGAGGGGTTTCCCATCACAGGAGGGACAAAAGTGCCCCCAAAAAATGGTAAGTGCCCATATGGTCTTCAAATTGTAAAAACACAGATGGAGAGAGAGGTTGGCAGGAGATGGGTAAAGATTTATGTGCAGAAAACAAAGATGAGAAAACTGCTCAGACAAGAGACTGCAGATGAAATTGCTGTGGTGTACTAGGAGTCACCATCCCTGGAGCTGTTCAAAATGTGTGGATTTGGCACTTGAGAACATGGTTTAGTGGGGGCCTTGGGAGTGATGGCGAAATGGCTGGACTCTATGATCTTTACGGTTTTTTTTCAATTCTAATGATTCTGTGATTCTAAGCATGCTTATGGCAGAAAATAATAGGTAGGAAATTGAGGAGTTCTACCTTAAACTCAAGGTTAGGTAAAGTTAGTAGATTTGAAGGAAAAAAAGAACATCCATGGGTCTAGCTAAATTAAGTAATCTTGGCACAAATGTGTAGCAAGAGGTATACAGAAAGAGCTTCAGTTTTTTACCTCGCTGTGTATCTGCACAGCCCTGAGATTACCGTGACAGTGAAAATACAAGGGTGGGTCACACCTCAGCTCTGCTTTGCCATGATAATCCTCACCCTGGGCAGCGGAGGCACAGGTAAAAACTGCCTGAAACAGAGCTAAGCATCATCAGGAAGGGGATCCTTCCCACATGTGAGAACTTGTGAGCGTGTTGTTACAGAAAATTCCCAGCTTGCAGCCAGACCTCGGCACTGGGACTGGTGTAATTGCGGCAGGCAGTAATTACACAGCTAATGAGGGATGGGGGTGAAGAGGCTGAGGCAAAGGGAAGGCGGCACTGGGGACACCGCAGAGGGCGAGAGGAGAGCGAAGCAAGAGGCTGGAGGTGAGATACAGGCTGGAGTGCTTCGGAACGGGAATTCACGGGTACACACAGAATCATAGAATGGTTGGGTTTGGAAGGGACCTCTGGAGAAGATCCAGTTCAAACCCCTGCCAAGGCAGGGTCACCTGGAGTCGGAACGCGTCCACACGGTTCTGACAGGGCTGAGCAGGCGGAACGGCGGTCACAGCCTGGCAGGGCTGAGGTGAGGATCCAGTGGGGCTGAGCTGAGTGAGGGTTAGGCAGGGCTGCGCTGAGGGCTCGGCGGGTCGGTCCCAGCCCGGCAGGGCTGAGGCGAGTCCTGGGGGCAGCTCTCGCCCCCTCAGCGACCCCAGCAGGCGGGAATCGCCTCAGCGCGGCAGTGGCGGGAAGCGCGCGCAGCCCCGCCCCGCGCACGCGCGCGCTCCCTCCCGCCCCTCCCGCGCTACGTGGAGGCGGCGGGGCTCGGGGAGGAACCGGCGTTCGAAAAATGCCCGCGGCCTCCCATTGGCCGGCGGCACCTCCTGACCACGCCCCCCC
>JACBWW010000073.1:285584-308170 GCA_020086605.1 Lanius collurio | reverse complement strand
GCAGCCTGTCGCGACTCCCCTCAGCACGTCCCCCCCCCCACCCTCCCTGCCCTGACAGGCCTAGGGTAGCGGGGGTGTCGTGACGGGGAGTCGCGACAGGCTGCGCGGACACGGCGCGATGTAACGGTGGGCTCGGCCCGGCACAGGCCCGAGGAGGCGGCCCCGGCCGCGGGTGTCGCCGGGCCCGGCGGGGCGCGGGCCCGCGGCCCCTCACAAAGGAGCTGCGGGGCTCAGACACGCCCCAAACGCGCCTCTCCCGTCCCGCCGACACAGGGCGAGCCTCGGGGAAGGTCAGCGGCGGAAGGGGCTGACAGGGCCGCGACACAATAAATAATCGCTATTTATAAACTTAGGGAGCGCCTTGGCTCCCGCCGCGGCCTTCCCGCCTTTCGGCTGCTTGGCTGTGCGGTTGTTTGGGTTTTTTCCTGCACTAACTCACTTCCTCAACGCCTGAGAAGTGCCACCACTCGAGGGGAACCTCAGTCTGCCTCCGGTGTGGCTCTGCTTCCCAAAAGAGGTCCCTAATCCCCCTCGGCGCTGATAGCGATGGATACAGACCTACGGGTGAGGCTCCCAGGCACTTCCGAGTGCCTCCCTGAGCCCAGGTGCCCACAGCCTGCTCAAGGAATGTTAACCACCCTCCTCCCGGGAGTGCACACGTTATCCATAGAGAAGGCTGGTAAATTCCAGTCTGGAATGGGCTGTTCCAGACAGGCTTCCATTCCTGTATCGTTATCCTTCTTGCCGCTCTAGGCTGTGGAGTGGTTTGGGGTAAAACATAGCAAAGATTTAAGGAGACAAGGAGCAGCTGTAAACTGGGGTAGCTCTTGCCAGCCTCTTTCCTGCTCCACCTGAGGACAGTTCCAGACCAGGAACACTGTTCAGAACGAATCCTTCCCACGTGTATTTTAACTGTTTTCCCATCCCCCGCTGTCTGCAAATCACTGGGGAACTGCCCAGTCTGCTGCAGGAGAAGAAAAGTTGTATAATGTGGGATTGTGGAGTGTTTGCTCCTTTATACAGTGTCGCAGAGACCAATAGTTTAGATGGTTTGTTTATACCTGTGGTATTTCTCAGATACTTGGGCATTTGTCAGTTCTTAGGAACCCTACTGAATTATTTCTGGGTTAGCAAGTGTGTCACTTCCCAGTTCTTATCTAACTATTGAGTAAGTGTTTCACTCTGATTTCCCAGCACTTGACTTTTGTTTGCTTTGACCATAAATAGTATTTTTAGCATCTTCAAGAAAAAGTTGGCCTACAGTCTTTGGCAAGCAGCTCCCATTGAGGCGGGAAAGGTTCGGAAGTGCTTGTGTTTGTAAACGGTGTCCCCTCTCCATGAGAGCAGTGAGGGAGGTGAGTGCAGTTCAAGAGTGGAGGTGTTTGATGGACTGGGCAGGAGAGCACAGACCTTCCTCAGGTGAGACTTCAAAAAATTGTTGGATAGAGTGGGACATCCTTGGAAATCAGGAATGAGTAGAGAAAAAAAAAATACACATAATTCCTCTTGGGGGGGAAGAACTTGGTATAAATACCTTGGGAAAAAAAAGGCTTTTGGAGCTTTCCCTCGTTTACCTGTATGTGCTTGCAATCAGCACATTCATCAGGCAGAAGCACCTTGAATTGTTTCTGTATTTGGAATATTTTTTCCTGTGTTTTTTTCCTTTTCAGCAAAAAGTGGCATGTAAATCTTTTGGCAGCATTTTGTTACAAGTGACTTGGGGTCCTCTGAGGATTTAAACTTTTGTGAGAGAGAATAGAAGTTTTACATTTATGGACTATAATGGGAGGTGTGGGTAGTTTTCTTACAGACTGCAATGATATAATGGCTTTTATCATGTATAGTTTTGTCTGTAGAATAAAAAATGATGGCTGAGTAGGTAGTAGTTGGGAGGAGAGTTTATACAGTGGTTTTAAATTTAATCTATCTAGGCAGGGAGGAGATGGCCTCTAAAGGGTTCAAACCTTGGTATGTTACATTTGCAGCCTAAATTTTCATTCAGGTGTCAGCAGTTTGTCAAAATTCATGAAGTCGGATCCTTAATTAAGATATTTTATCCAAGGCTATGAAAACTTTCAGCAGGGGATTTTCACGTTGGAGTTGTTTAAATTTTGTGACCTGACCTTGTTTTAAACTTAAAGCTGAACCCTGTGCATTCTGATGGGAGCAATTTCATCCCTCAGTGACTTGTGGTAGAGACAGCGTGTGGAGAATTTGGATCAAGGGCCATTCTAGCCAAAAACTGTGCAAAAACTATTGTTCCCTAGAGCTTGTCACCATCATGATCCTGAGCATCAGTGCAGAGAGGCATTATTTTGAGACAGCCGTGCAGGCAGAAATTCTGCTTCATATTAATCCCTTGGCTGAAGTTTCTGTGAGTTTTAGGTATGATGGTGGTGTAATTTAAGTTGCTTGTTGGCTGTGGCTGTCTGGGGACAGGGGGAAAAACTCTTGGGTGTAGGAATGGAAAATAATCCAGGCAACAGAAAGGATCTGTTCTTGCTGCCTTCTGTGCAAGTCAGAGATTGATGGAGAGAGAATCTGAAACCTAAAGTGGTTTTCTATTGAGCTCGTGTTCTTTGTGTGGAGAACAGTGGAGATGAGGCATGGGTGGTTACTGCTGTTTTAATAAATATCTGTGGGGATTGAGCTGGCTTGGGGTTGCTGGTGTTGGACCCTAACAGAGACAAGTGCTGAGCTCAGCCCTGAGTGGGAGCATCAGTTTCACTCTAGTATTGTGCCTCCTTTTTTCCCTTTTTTTTTTTCCAGTGAAAGCAGCATCTGTGTGCAAAGAAGTCAGGGTTTAATTTTTGCTGTGCTCTGTAAAAATCAGGACAGGCAAGGTGTAAGTTGGGTTGCATTCGTGGCACTTGGAGTCAGAGGCTCAAATTCAATGCTGAATGAAAATGTTTTCAAATGAAAATATATCTTTAGGCTTAAAAACCCCTCCTTTGGGTCTCTGAGTGTAGGAATTCCTGCGGTTGGATGCTAGAAGTGTGAAGGATTTTTGCTGTTCTCCCCTGAACCACATGGGGTTTGTTGTTCCCCCTCTGACCCCATGCAGGGAAGGAGTGGATGGAAATGGACACTAACACAGACAGGCCAAGGAATTGCTGCCTGGCCAGCGGGGAGCTCTTGGATGTGTGTGCTGGACCACTGTTCCTGGTTAATTGAAACAAGCTGCTCTGGGCAGCCCACAGCAGTGTGGGGCTCAGGTAGCCTGGAACAGATCCCTGAGAGCCTCCTCTGCAGGAGAGCTGCAAATACAGCCCTTGGAGCTGGAAATTCCAGGGAGCCGGGACACATCCCGGGAAATGGTGGCTCTAAGGGTCGGGACAAAACTTGTTGGATGCAGCAGAGGTGATGGGAATGCCAGCTGCACTCAGCCACATGCAAGGGAATTTCCAAGTGGGTTGGCAAATGAGCAGAAGCTGGAGCTAACTTTGTATTCTTTATTCAATAACATATTTTATTAATCTGCAGGACTTCAGGCTGGTTTAAATGACTAAGTGCTCCTGGGCTGATCATAGCTGAGACCACAGGCAGCTCCATGAGCTGGAAAAGCCAAAGGCAGAGTGCTGGAACACCTCAGTGAGCAGGCAGTGACAGCACCAGCTGACAGACACGTTTTGTAAAACACATTTGTATCCAAGTTGTTGCTGGATGGTATAGTGTGACCATATGGATACTGAGGGTTTGATAAAGTGTCTGCTGCCTGGGCTGGGTTCTTAGGGAAGAGCTTTGAGGATTTCAGGGGGACAAAGCCTTGAAAGAGTTGTGCAGCTTGCAGTGTAGAAGGTGATGGGTTTTGGCATCTGCAAAAACATTAACATTTCCTGTGCTTTTTTCTTCAGTTTCCAAGTAATTTAAATGCTCTTATGCATTAGGGAGTAGTAAATAACTGTCAATATTCAATAGCATGGTTTTAAAACCCAGTTTTACTTTGCTTTTTAAGGCTTTCTGATAACAAACAGTTTTTCTTGCTTGCATCACTTGTCAGGTTGTTGGATTTGTATCCCTTGACGCCCTGCCTTCAAACCTGCAAGTGCATAAAACCTTTTTTTAGCCCTTTTTGACCTCATTTCTAGGCCGATGTCATGTACTTTGTACCCAGTCACATTTAAGTACTTCAATCACCCGTACGTGTCGTGTGACAGTAAGGGGACACCCAGGATTGGATACACTTCCTCGTTTTACCATTGCAGTATTTGTTTTCAGCCTGCTCACCCTGCCCTGAGTCCCTGTGAGTTGGAGTTTCTGCCAGCCTGACACTTGGATTGCCATATTCAAAACCTGATTTATCCTGAAGCATTTTCCCTCAAAGGAGGTTGAGGGCTGAGATAAGTTGAAAAATCTTACAGCCAGCAGAAATTCTATAACTCAGACAAATTGGTTTTTAAACATTCTTGTATCTCTTGCATTAGTAGGGGGACTCCACATTTCAGAAATATTAAAAATGTGTCTCACCTGAAGCCCTCCTTTATTTATTCCTAATGATGTGATAGTTCAGGAGGAAATTGCTATAGGTGTTCAGAGTGGTTCTGGAAAAACTCCCCATACCTTTGTGTCTTCCATTAGTAGCTACTCCCTGAGTTGGGAGACTGGACACATTCCTGCTCATCTAGAAATCCAGAAATTTAGGGGAGTTGTTGTTTATCGGGTCCTTGCTGGACTACCTGCTTTGGAATAAATAATTTGTGATAGTTTGGGAGCCTGTGAACCTGCAGATTTCCTGTAGAAAAAGGGGTGTAACTATATGAGGAGTAACTTCCTGTGCTTTAGTGAAGGTTAGAGTCCTGGTGGTGTTTTCACTGCTGATGTGATTGTATTTTTCTGACAGTTGATCATGTTCATTAGAGTTGCCCAACAACCACCTTGAAAACTGCATCCTCAGGTGGTGGCCTCTGTCCCCTTTCAAGGCATGAGGTTTGTCTGATGTTTTTGTAAATGCAAAATACAATTGTTACTATCATTTTTTTATTAAGTGATGCTTGTGATTGTAGCTGTGGTTCCTGTTAAAAGTTGTCTTTTGAAATAGTGTGTCCAGGTAACAGTTGGTTTGGGTGCCTTGATTTTTCCATTACACAGATCTGTTTTATTTGGAGAGGGGAATGAGGTCTTCTGCACTGTCGTTGCAAAACTTTCTTTTTTAACTTTAGCTTTTTGAGGAACTGAACTCAGGCCTGTTTGTGGTCGATATTTCATACTCAGTGCGGAAAACCACTTTTGATCCCTCTGTGCACAGAAATGGGCTGAGCAGGCACAGTCTGTGTGGATGCTCTCACAAGGCGGGGCTTCTGACTTCGTCCCTGGAGACCATCAGTGCTTTGCAGTCAGGAGGAGATTATCCTCCTGGGCCTTTGGAGCAGATGATCCATGCCTGGGAATGCAGAGGGAATCAACAAGCCACTCTAAATTTCTGCTGGATACCAGCTTGTTTGCATGTATTGTAGGCACAGAAGCGAGGAGCTGTGCTGTGCTAAGTTGTACTCTTGAGAGCAAAAAGACGCCAGTGGTTTGTACACTGAAATAAACAAAGGGGTTTTCAGAACTTGGGGAATTTTAAGTGAAAGTTGGGAGTATTGTTTTCATGCATGTGTCTTGCAGGTCACACAGTTTAAAAACAAATAAACCCCAGGACCACATCAGCCACAGTGTGCCTTGTGTGTGTGTTTAATCCCAGGGAATGCGTCTTTTGTAGCACCCAACTGATTTCCCTGAGGGGGAATCTGTAATTGGTTATTTTAGGACTCACTTCAAAATTCTGGCATTTTCTTAAAGCACTGAACACTGGCTATTGAGCTGAAGCCTGGTGAAAATTTTCATTTTTTTTTCCTTTCACTTTCCACACTTGAGGAAGGAAGGTCCCTTAAAATAGGGCAATTTTTTTTTAAAGCTCTGTGCTATATTCTGTATGTTCTAATTGGCAAGTAGTATGTTTTCAAATTCTGACATTTCACAAGAAACCTTCATTAATCTCTTTTTATTTTGGTTCTGGCATGTGGTGTGTTTTGATTTTTCTGTTTTGCCTCAGAAGAAAACATCCAGTGCCATGGGACTTTGCTTTCCTTGGTGCTGAGGCAGGACTAGTTCCCCGTGGGTTTTCAGAGTGACTGTCAGAACTTTTCAGTTCCTGTCAGAAGTGCCTCCGACTGATTAGGGATCCCCACTGCTGAGTAATGACAGGACTGTATTTTTGGGTGAGAACTGGTATTGGTGTGGTACAGAGCAATGGGGAGTGCGGTGCTGAAACTGGTGAAAGTCAGCTTGAAAACAGGGCTGGAACTGATGCTGGGTCTCTGTTAAAGAGGAAAACAGGCTGGGGAAATACTTATTGAAAGTTTATGGTAAATGCCTGTCTTCTGAGCAAAAGGAAACATCCAGAGTAGGTGAAAATGGGAGCATTTGGCTGTTTGTAAGGAAGGGAGGAGGGCAGGCTGGAGCTTGATCTTCAGATGGAATTGGGACAGGTCTGGCAGTGGTTTGCTGAAGGTGAGGCTTTGTTCCTGAGGCTTTTAAAGGGGATGCTGAGAGGAATGAATGAGCCAATGAATCCTGGTTTTGTGATGGAATTAGTGGAGCCCCTCTCCTTAGGAGAGGCCAGTGTAGGCAAATGGGCAGCAGGTAAGAAAGGCTGTAAAAGCTTAATAGTAGTAAGTAGTGAGACTTGACGAGGGTTAAACTAAACTTAACCCATTTTTTATCCATGACAGTGCATGTGTTTGGAGCAGAACTTTAGCAAGCTTATGTTTTCTGGTAGAAGGCACAGAGACTGCTCTTCTGATTGTCATTTTTTGGTCAAAAGATTCCTTCATTTCTTGAAATTGCATGGGGTTTAGTTTGGGGGGGCATGGCTTGGGTTCCCAATGCTTGTATCTTCTACCTAACAGATGTAATGGTGTCATTCCTTAGCCCCATGTGCCAGCTCCTGCTTTTACCCAAAGCCACTGAGTGACCAGCTCCCTCACTCGGGGCACAGTGCAATGGCTGCTTCTCATTAATGCTTGCCCTTCACTTAATGAGCCTTTTTATCCTTCAGCCATGTTCTAATGGAGCAGGTCTGGCTTGCACCTTTCCCATTTCTGCTCCATCCACAGCTCTCCAGTTTGCATCCATGTTTTAGCACCTTTGTTGAATGCAAGTGTTTCTTGTCAGTTGTATTAGTCATGAGCTGTAAGTCATTTATCCTTTTCTTTTTAATCTTTAATTTGATAGATACGTGGACGTAGATGTTTTTGTTTTGTTAATTTTCAAACCACATCTTTTCTGTACTTTAGGTTGACTCCTCACTGCACTGTGAAAACCATTAGGAAAAAGTCCTTGGGGTTAAAACCTAGGGCTCCACACTGTTACCTGCACTTGGGGCTAGAAATTTATATAAATGTCGACTGATCTGTCTGAAGCTGAACCCGTGCATCATAAGGCGCTTCCACTCTTAACGGGAGCTCAGCTGATCCACACGGACAAGTTAAGTGAGGTAGGGGCTGGCCCTTTCTCCAAGCTTGCCCTTGGATCAGTCCTTGACTTCCAGTCCTGGCAAAGGTTACTCAGTACTCTTTCTCCCCTGCTTCTAGGAAACTCAGTTGGGAGTCTAACAAACTCTGCTTCCCCTTCCCTGCTTTCCCTGAGATGATGTTTCTGTCAAAATCCTCAAATGCTCATCTCATTTAATTTGGAATTGAAATGATTTCTTTTATAACTATAAAACGTGGAACTATCTTCTCCTAGTATGCTTTGAAGAAGCTGGTTTGAGGGCTACTGGCTTTTAACATAATGAAAAATCCAAACCAGAATATTTCTACCTATGCTACTTTGATTTACTTTAATCCCTTTTCAAAACTTTTTGATTCTTTCCAGCATTTGTGCTGATTTTCATGTGTTTTCTGTAGAAAGTGGAAGACGACACGATGCCAATCCGTCGCTCAGTGAATGCTTCTTCCCGGGAAACTCCTCCCAAAAGCAAACCTGCTGAAGGGGAAGAGGTCAAAGCAGGTACAGTCATAGTTCTAGAGTGGATTGATGTACATCTAAACATAGCCTAGGTCTGAAACTCCTGGAAAACCCTACAGCCAGGATGAAAATATTGTTAATGCTTGGCTCCCTGTCTCAGGGTTTTCCAAGATTTGTGTTTTGCAGACACTGTTTGCAGTCTGACCCATTTGTTTTGTCTTTTATACCCTGTATCACATGAAAATATGGCTAAATATGGTCCCTTTTAAGTTTGCACATCCTTTAGGGTGAAGAAATTACGGCATTTCAGTAGTGTCAGAAAGACTGAGATAAAAAGGTGTGGTTAATGAATGGACAAATGAAGTATTCAATTTTTTTCCCTCTATTTTTCTGATCAAAAATGTTTTACCACGATGTGTCATGAAATCTAGTCTGATATTAACATGCCTGGTTTTAGCAGCTTGGCCTCAGTGTCCCAGTATGTGTCATTTCACTACTACAGTCAGCTGGTTTCACTGACTTTGTCCTCTTTGGTGTCACAATTTAAAAAACTACCTACAAAACTGACTCTTAATTCACTGTGCATTTTAAATGCCTCTGTGGGAAAACCATGCACAGGAGTGTATCAGAAATGCTTAAGCTGTGTACAGCAGTGTTGGTGGGCAGTTCTTTTTCCAAAAAGTGTGGAATTTCAGTTTATATGCATCTCATCTAGTAGGCAGCCCAGTCTCTGTTCTCAGCTAAATATGCTTTTATGTATTTTTTATTTCCTTGGTAAGTTGATTTCTGACTGGATTTGATCCTTCTGATATACAAGTGCTCCTGCCAACACACGTGCCACCTAAAGCTTTGCCAAGTCTGGAAAAATGTGGTGGAATTGTAATTATCCTTCAGGTGCTTTTGTATTTGAAAACATCTGGGTCATAAGCAAAGCTTCTTCTTAGAATCCCAGGGCTGTCTGCAGCAGCAGCTTGTGGAGTTGAGAGGAGAACGCTGGTGGAACTGGTTAATTGTGAAAATGTTGCATGATGTTTGCAGTTATTCTGGCATTTGAGGGCTGATTTCACCTTTACTGAAGCTCTTTCAGTACTTTTCTTCACTTTTTAAATTGCTTTTAAATAATAAATAAGTGAAAGTAAATTGGTGGAAAATAATTAGTGGGGTGTGATCTTAAGTTTGGCTTTTTATCCCTCTACCTTCCTAAAGAATAAAAGATGGTTTGGACAGTAATTTGATGCTTTTTCACATTTTCTAGATGCAGAAGTCACCTCTGAGGAATCTGCCTCTGTTGGAGAGGAACAAGAGACTGAAACCCTGCCTGCTGCATCCAATGAAGCAGAACAGCCAAAGGAACCTGAGAATGAAGGGAAGGAGGAAACAAAGTCCTCAGAAGAAACCAAAAAGGAGTAAGGCTTGCTTGGTGCTGAGTTCAGGGATTTGGGTAGGAATCTGAAGGAAGTCAGGTTCTCCAGGGAGAAAAGAGAGTGGGAGAGATGGAGGAAGTGAGTGCCTTAAGGTGCTTCTCCTTAGGATACTTCTCGGGAGGAACCTACTGATCACGTGTAGCTGCTGTTCTCGAACATGTGAGGCTGAATATTGATACAAGATCTCTTTTTTACTAATAGAAACATCAAAATATTCCTTAAATTATGTTAATTTAAATAATGTCAGATGTTCTGGGCTTTATTGTTGTTCTTCTTGTACTGCTTGTTGGCTTGTTTTAGTGCCTCTTGTCTTACTACTGCTCTGTATTTTCCCTAAGCGAGAAGGATCAGTCTAAGGAGAAGGAGAAGAAGGTGAAGAAGACCATCCCTGCGTGGGCCACGCTCTCTGCCAGCCAGTTGGCTCGGGCACAGAAGCAGACCCAGATGGCAGCCACCTCCCGGCCCAAAATGGATGCGATTTTAACCGAGGCCATCAAGGTTAGCAGGACACAAATGTGTGGGTTTTATTCATCTGTCGCAAAGCAGAACAATTTATGTCCTAATCCACACGATTTCAGCTTGCTGATGTGCAGGTGGCTGCTGTGTGCTGGCAGGAAGCTGAGTGTGTAAGATGGGTGTGCTTGTGCTTGAAAGCCCATGGAGCTGACATGTGAGTCCATGAGGATGGTGAGGGGCCCTGTAGCTGATTTCTTCGTTTAGAATTCGTTTCCCTTCCTAATTACATTATGGGGAATAGCTAAGGTGGCATAACCTGGTTGATTGCTGCCATCATTTCGTTTGCTGTGCCTCCACATTTAACTTCCTTTACCTGGCTTCATGCATTTATTTGATACATGTGCTTTTTTTTTAGCCTTAATTTACTCTAACTCAGGAGAGATGGAGGTACTGTAGCCCTGCATTCCAAAATGTTCTTGGTTTACTTTATCCTTCCTGATTGTCAGAGGAAATCTGTGCTGTTGTAGTTGTGCTGCTGCTCTCCCCTCAAGGCTTGGTTGCTCCCTTCAGAGGAGGCCTGGACTCCACCAGTGTTAATTGCAAGATGGCCTTTCCACCTATCTTCAAAAGATGAACTTCACCTTCTGTTTTTCGCTAGTTTACTAATGTCAGTCCTCCATCTTATTTAAAAAAATAATTGACAGCTTGTTCTGACTTAGTGATTACTGTCTGACATTATTAAAATGTTAGGAGATCAGTTGTGCAGCATTGGTTTGCCAAAAGGTGACTGTATTTTAAGCCATTCCATGTGAATGCTTCAGAGCAGGGGAGTAGTAGATATGTGCTTGCTGTGCTGCTTTTCTGTTGTCTGTGTTGCTCTTCAGCTACTCAGAAGGGGAAAGTTAAGTATTTTGTTAGTCTTGTTTTATACTTGAGTCACAGTGGGGAAAAGGGCAGCCCTGGCATCCTGTGGTGGCCCGTGTGTGTCAGTCCAATCTCTGTTCTTCCAGCCCCACTCAGGGTAGTTCCAGGGCAGGTGGTTTCTAATGTTTTGTTTCTGTTTCAGGCCTGCTTCCAGAAGAGCGGTGCCTCGGTCGTTGCAATACGGAAATACATCATCCACAAATACCCTTCCCTGGAGCTGGAGAGGAGGGGATACCTCCTGAAGCAAGCACTGAAAAGGGAACTGGAGAGGGGAATCATCAGGCAGGTAAGAGCTGCTTTGTGGAGCAGCACTGGAGATGGCATTGCTGAAGAGGGACTATTTACAAGGGCCTGGTGTTGCAGAGGACCATTTGTTGCAATGGCCTGGAGTGACAGGACAAGGGGGAATGGCCTTCAGAGGGCCAGAGAACAGGGTTAGACAGGGTACTGGAAAACAATCCTTCCCTGGGAGGGTGGGAAGGCCCTGGCACAGGGTGCCCAGAGATGCTATGGCTGCCCCTGGATCCCTGGAAGTGTCCAAGGCCAGGCTGGACAGGGCTTGGAGCAACCTGGGATAGTGGAAGGTGTAGCGGGTAGAACTGGGTGATCGTGGAGATCCCTTCCAGCCAAAACCATTCCATGATTCTGAGAACTGCATAGAAATTTCTTAACTCCATTAGCAGGTCTGTGGGATGAACATGTTCTCCCTTGTGGAGGTTCATCAACCTCTGTCTCTGCTGTGCTGGACACTGGCAGGATTTCAGCACTGTTGTGTCAGTCACATACTTTGCACACTTGGTTTTTGTGCAATTCTTGGCAATTTCTGGGTGTTGTGTCACACAGCATTGCAGCAGCACATGAACCCAGCAGCGTGGATTTTAACACTGTAATTTATGCCTGTGTTATCTGTCAGGACCTCCTGGTCAGGTCAGCAGAGTATGTCCTAATGTCTGGCTGCCATTTCTGATCTTACGGAAGTTTCAGTGGGTTCAAGTCAGGCCTCTGCCATAAAAACCTACTGCAGGCTGACAGTGCATTCAAAATCTGCATCATGATGTCAGTGAGTCTCTCTCAGGTTGTTAGTATTCTAAGTTATGCTGTTAAGGACTGAAATGGACTTTCTCTTGAACCAGGTGAAAGGAAAGGGAGCTTCTGGGAGCTTTGTGGTGGTGTCTAATGCAGGAAAAACTGTTCCAAAAGCCAGAGACAGAAAGGTAAGATGGATCATTTAAACAACACTCAGAAATTTATTTCTCTGAAGTCCATGTACCTTACCCAATGTTCTCAGCGCAGTGTTCTCCTCCTTGCTGTGCTTTTACTCCCCAAGTACAGCAATTAAAACACCCATCCCACTGGCATCAGAATCAGAAAGCTACTATGAGGAATTAAACCCAAATAAAATTATCAAAATCTCAGTTTTAAAATGTTTACATTAACCCCCTAGGCTTTGGTCAGAGGCAGAAAACTAAATAACCATGAAACCCTTTGTCTGTCTTTACCTGGTTGAGAGAGGTGCCTCTCAGGTACTGGAAGAGAGGTTTATGCTACTGCTGTATGTGTTCTATCCATTGTGTGAATAAAGGGAAGACTCCAGTCTTTAGGACTGAGAGGAATGTTTTCCCATCAGCTGTGAGGACAGAGGGAGAAAGAAGAAAATATCCTAAGGCTTCTGGAAGAAAGCTGCTGATGCTGGGTGCTGTTGAGGAGTAATGTGAAAGGGATGGTTTTTTGAGCTTCACAGTTAGTTGTGGTTCCAGCACTGCTGATCTCCACTTCATGCTGCGCCAAGTGTGTGAAACACATTCCTAATGCTGCAGTTACAAAATGTTTAGCTGGAATTGCCAGTCCCTTGGGATTAGACAGGTGAAGTTAGGCAGGTAACGCTTTGGTGCTCATCTCTTGCCTCCTGGGCAGACCAGAAGCCCTAAAACTGAAGGAACTGTTCACATACTTGGTATAGGGCCCTGGAGGAAACTAACTGCAATGGAACTTTTTAAACAGAGCTCACTGGCTCCAGGAGAAGTGTGAGCCAGGCACCTGATACCTGCTGACACATCACCTCTCTGCAGCATATGGGTGTCGTTGTTCCCAGTTACTTTCTCTGTGCTGCAGCAAAACAAAGGTTTTGGATGAATTCAGCTGGCAGGGGAGCAGCTCCCTCACCCATTGCACTGTTTGCAGAGCTGCTGCTCAGCATCAAATCACTGAACTTCAGCACATTTTCTGTATAAAGAACAGACCATTTTTCCCTGATTATACCCTCTCATAGCAACAAAAGGGGTGGAAGAAAACTCAGAATGGAACGTTGGCTTCAATCAAGATTTTGTTGCGTTATTTCAAAAAACAAAAAAAGGACTCCTGTTTAGCTGTTCATTTGGGGAAGATTTGATTTGTGTAAACAAGTTCTCTCTTTGATGAGTTTTAAGTTTTGTGTCAGCATGTATCATCATCTTCACAGAAAGGGTTGTAAAGCACTGGCACAGGGGATCCAGGCAGTCATCATCCCTGGAAGTCTTCAAAAAACCTACAGATGTGACCCTTGGGGGGCATGGTCTGGTGCATATGTCAGTGCTGAGTTAATGTTTGGACTCAATGATCTCAGGAGGCTTTTCCAGACTGAATAATTCTGTGATTCTATGGTTTTTCTCCTGTCTTATTGAAGGGTGGCAGAGGAGAACATCTACAGCAAGGAGAAGGAAATAATTAAAAATACAGATGTTTTTAGATACTCAGCAATTTGTATTTGTAAAATTCCTGTGAAAATTTGTCCAGATTTGCTGGATTTCACCTAAGCTGCAAAACTTTTCAAGTTGTTAAAAGAGCGGCCTTACAGCACCTGAGTTGCCAGCTCTGCAGCCAGTGTCAGGAGCACTTCTCCCCACATGTGCATTACTGGTTCAGAAACCCAGAGATTTAAGCCCTCCTGATGCATAAAAGTCTGTGTGTTTCAGAAAAGCACTTCGGCTCTGAGCACAGAGCAGCAGGTGAAGCTGGAGGATGTCCTGCCGCTGGCCTTCACCCGCCTGTGCGAGCCCAAGGAAGCTTCTTACAGCCTGATCAAAAAATACGTGTCTCAGTATTACCCCAAACTCAAAGTAGATATAAGGTAAGTGCTGAAGTTGCTTTAGCAAGCAGAGGATTGGGGAAACTTGGCCTTCCTCTGGCTGGGTCTCACTTCACAATGACTCAGTCTGGTATTTAAGCACCCAGGTGCTGCTCCAAGTTGCAGGGCCTGTGGGAATGCTTCAGGAAAAGTTCTGCCTTTCCCTGTATCCCTCCACATCCCATCTTTGTTCCTGACACCACCAGCAGCACTGCTCTGCACACCTTAGCACACCCACATCCCTTTACTGCCTGGATGTGAAGGCCTCTCCTCAGGGTCTCATCCCCCTTGGATCTGGACGCTTTAGCTGGCACGCATGTACAGTAATCTTTAAGCTGACCTGTACGGAGCGAGTTGAGGCTTGGGAAGGCAACCAGGAAACCCTGTGTGTCACCTCTAACAGGGTTTTGTCAGCCCTTTGTTTGCCTGTGAGCTGACTGAATGCCCACCACATCCAAATGTGCTGCTCAAGGTGAGTGGGTCCCTGCCAGGGCTGCGTGCCCAGAGCTGCCGGCGGTGCCGTGACACCGAGCGCGCGCTGCCACTCAGCACGGTGCCGTGTTCTGTAAGGAGCCTCGCTGACAGGTCTCCATTTAGTGTCTGCATGTAGGCAGACACGCTAAGTGCTGCTCTGCTCACACGCTGCAAAGCGCTGTTTCTCTGTTTGTGTTTGGAGCTGTCAGTGTGTGTCAGTAAAGCTTTCTCCTCCTGTGTTTCAGACCCCAGCTGCTGAAGAATGCCCTGCAGAGAGCTGTAGAGAAGGGCCAGTTAGAGCAGATCACAGGGAAGGGAGCATCTGGGACATTCCAGGTCAGAGAATGAGTTCATCTTTGTTGACCACAAGCTTTGGATGTCAGTTACTGCGCCCTCTCCCCTGGTTTCACTGGGTAGCCCTTTCTTCAGCAGCCTGGCATGCCCAGCACTTGTCCAGCTATGAAGCAGTAGGACTCTTGATCTCCGTTTCAGGAGCAGCCCCCTGTTCCCTTACTGAGCGTGCTGCACGCACTGCTCAGCTCTGACTCACCAGCACAGTAGGGAGCTGGTGGGGTAAGCATTCCTTTCCATCCCTAACTGGAAGTGCAGCAGGTACTCCAGATGCCTGCAGTGTCTTTTACTCATGTGTGTGCCACAGAAGTCGCTTGGGTACATTTGGTCTGTGGGATGGAAGAAGATGTGATTTGCTTTCTTTCCTCCCCTGAGTAATGGGGCCTTAGACTGCCACATCCTTGCAGTGTATTTGGGGACTGGGGTGAGGTGTTGCTGATAAAGCCCCCAGGCCAGCTGACTGACTAGGCCTGTCCTCCCACCTACAGCTGGGAGAGCAGCGTTCCCTGTGCAGTGTTTTAATATTAAACGTATCTGTGCTAATGCAGGAGCGCCGACCCACCTGGTGCAGAGGAGCTTGTCCTGACCTGGTTTGGGAGAATTTTGTCTTGATGCTTTTCTCTTCCTCCTTGGAAAATAGCTGAAGAAATCAGGGGAGAAGCCCCTGCTGGGTGGGACTCTGATGGAAGATGCAATCCTGTCTGCTATTGCGGCCATGAACGAACCGAAGACCTGCTCCACCACAGCACTGAAGAAGTATATCCTGGAAAATTACCCAGGGACCAACTCCAACTTCCAGGGTAAAGTACTGATCCATGTAAGGCTTCTATTCTGCATGCTGAGAGAGTCCTGCAGCTGCAGATGTGCCTGTGCAGCACCTTTAAACAACTCTGTTGAGCTTGCAGGGAGCTGCAGCTGCTCAGCTCTTTGTGCTGCAGAGATGCTTTGTGGTTTTCATTCCCATCAGTCCCTTTCAAGCCGGACAAAGGCCAGTTCCTGAGACAGAATGCATGATTCTCTTGTCTATCACCAGGAAGGGGGAATAGTATTCAAGTACTTTATTGTTCTTAAATCACCAAGTTGATTTCATCTCTCTCTCTCTGCTTTGAAAGGGACAGTGTGGCATCAATGCAGTTCCTAATTGCTTTTCATTTCGAGAACTTGCCTAGTTTAACTTTTCTAAAAAATTCACGAGCACCCCGCTTACTGATTTGTTTGAGGTCCTGCTTTGGATCTGATTTTTAAAAGGTCAAGCAAATAAGGAGAAAAGCCAATCGTGTTTTATTTGGAAGGGAGATTTGGCCTTTCTTTGTTCCCAGGAGAGACACTAATATCTGGTTTGACTTTTGCATGAGCAGAGACTTTCAAGCAGATCTTCTGATGGCTTATTTGGGTTATTTTGGCTGAGCCACGATGCAGTTGGTTGGTGTTGGTGGTCAGCTGAGAGAAGCTGAGCTCACAGCGGTCTCTGCTCAAACCTGAGTGTAGATCAGTTTGTTCCTATGGTGTCACTGAGCTGGTGCCATTCCTCAGGAGCAGAGAGGAGATTGCTGATCCCACAGTCTTTACCTGGAGCTGAAGCACAGCATCAGCACAGCTGTTTGGTGCAGGGTTACTGACACAGCACAGGTCCCAGGGCTGAAGAAACTGCCTGAGGCCTTCTGCCAATTAGGAATTGATGTTGAGTGTGACTTCTTAATCTTGGGGCAGGGAAAAGAGTTTCCAGCCTTCCTAAGCCCTTGCATGATTTGTTTTCAGACCACTGGAAATGTCCTTGGTCCTTAGGGCATGTGTTGAGCCAGCCTCCAGTGCTTGTCACTCCTGCAAGGCTGATAAGAAATCTCAGCTTGCAATCTGTTGTTTTCTTTCTCCTTCCGTTACATAAAAGGAATTTTGATGATCTCTGCTTTGTTCTGAGAGCAACCGGAGGAAGATCTGGTGTGATGTGCAAAGCAGGCGGGTACACACTGCAGAGCCAGAGCTCTTCTCTCCTCCCCAGTTTATGCCTCATCTCAGAACTGGACTTGACTGGAGTCAAATCCTTTACGTGCTGCTACTGATCTTTGGCACCCAGAGTAAAAGCAGCCTTGTGATATACAAACTTTTTGGAACGTGCTTGAGAGCAAACCTTGTTTTTCCCTGGGAGCTCAATATGTAAATGGCCCCTCTAATTTGAGCTGAAAATGGTTCTGAACTGACTAAACACCCCCAACCCTTTTCCAGAGACAAAGATCTCCTGTACTTGCACAGTCTGAGTTATAATTCTTACACAGTGCACAATGGAATGGCTGAAATAAAAGTCTAGAGTAAAAGACTGGAATAAAAAGTTCATTTGTTGTATTTCTAGACCAAATATTTTACCCTGTAAAAAACAAAACACAAAAAAACTCCACAGTATGGGGAAGGATGCAGCACATGCAACATTTAGAACATGAGGTCAAAACCAGGGTAAAAGGCTTGTTTTAAAACATACTTTGGAGGACAGTCTGAGACCTGGGTTAAATTTGGACAGAAGTAGTTACATGGTGCTGTCGAATGATTTATGAAGGAGCATCCCATGATCATGACATCAGAAACATGCGCTGTTCTTGACTCCTTCCTTTGGAGAATTTAAAGCCACTCTTGCCAAGAGTTCAGGAACAATATCTTGTATCTTGCTTGAACATTGACTGAGAGGATTTCCCTTCCTGACTCCAGCTCTGATTTCAGAGGGCACAGCAGAGAGCAGTAAGACCAGACAAGAGGATAAAGATAGTAACTCAGCCTTTCTCTGATTTCTTTTCTGTTTCACAGTGCATCTACTGAAGAGAACCCTGCAGAAATGTGAGAAGAATGGCTGGATGGAGCAAATTTCTGGGAAGGGCTTCAGTGGAACCTTCCAACTTTGCTTCCCTTATTATCCCAGGTAAAGAGCTTGGCTGTAAAATGATGTTCAGGAGTTTTGCACAGCTCAGAGCTGATGTTCATGAGCCAGCCTCCTATTTACAGGGAGGTTATTGAGGGTTTAATCACTGGTGAACTGCCACATTGTCACCCATGCTCTGGATAATAGCATTACTTGGGTGAACAGAAAGCTGACTTCATTGGCAGGGGAAGCTTTTAAGGGCAGTAGAAATACTGGGCTCAGTATTCTGAGGTTGTGCTGGTTTTGTTGCAGGCTGGGCTATTTGAGTGTTCCTGTGCTAAAACCAATTCACCTGAGCAGGGAGTGGGGTGGGTTCTCCATACCAGGATGCTCCTAAGGAGCAGGACCCAGCTGTTCCTTCCTTAAGGGAGGAGAGGTGGAAGGAGGGAGGATAACCTCGATTAGCTACTCTGAGTCTAAACCAGCCTTTCTTCTCCTGCTGTGAGCTGATATTGTGCTGGGCCATGTGGAGCCCAGGGATGGGGCCTTGGTGTCCCAGGAAGAGCCATTTGGCAGCACCATCACTGAAGTGCCTGTTCCCCAGCTCCCTTTATTGCACACATGAGTCCTCACAGCTTCAGCCATGCTCAGCTGCTGCAGCCTGATCCTGCCCCTTTGTTGTTTTTCTCCCTGGGTTTGCAGGGAGGGAGCAACAACGGATGGAAATGGAGAAGGGACAGTTTAGGGCTGGTGCATTCCCAGACTGTCATGTGTCTGCCATTGCAGACACTAAATAACTTTGGTTTGGGATAGCAGCAATCACAGCATTCCTGAGGGCATTTCTGGATTAAGCTAAAGCTGTAACCTTAGTGGGAAGCTGCAGTGCCAGAGGAGAGCCAGGGTTACCCAGGGCTTGCCTACCCTGGAGTCATTTCCTTAGAAGCAAATCACGCTCTGACCAGACCCCTCTTGTAGCCCAGATGTGCTCTACCCAGAGAAGCAGCAGGATGAGGAGTCTGAGGAATCTGATGAGGAAGAAGAAGAGGAATCTGAGGAGGAAGAAGAATCTGAAGAGGAAGAGTCTGAGGAGGAAGAGCCACCACCAAAGAAGAGGTATGGCAGCATGAGAGATGAGTGGGCTCCTTTGGATGAAATAGGTGTCTGTCACAGCTGTAGAGTGCTTGGGTGTGGTCACCTATCCACAAGGCTGTTGCTCACAGGTGTTGGCAGAAGTTTCTTATTCCTTGCTCCAGAGATACTGACCTCCCCCAGTTCCACGATTTGAAGCCTTCCTCTTTCCTTCCCAGATGAGGGAGAGCCTGTGTTTATTCCTTGTGTTGCCTTTAGTCTCCTGCTTTAGAAAGTGTGATGTTTCATGTGGAAATTTTTGTATTTATTGTTTCCTTAAAAAAAATCTTCCCTGCAGTAATTATTTGCAGCTCTGTAGCCAGATATGAGACCTGCCTCACTCAGAATGTGGACTTAATATGAGTGTTGTTTGTTAAGTAACAAAATCCCATTTAGAGAGGAGAGATAGTGCTTAGGGCTCTTAATTGTTCTGACAGCTGACTGATTCACTGTCATTATTTATATGTTTATTTGCCTAACAAAGGGGTTGGAAGCCTCACTGGCAGCTCTGTGGGGATGGGAAGTGCAGAGCTACCAGCAGAGCTCTTGCTCTCTGGGATTTAGCTCGTAGAATGTGCTGGCAAAGGACAGGGATGCCAAGATGTACTTCATTTATGCAAATTGCTGACAGCAGCTCTGCTCTGGGTACTGTTTGTGCCTCCACTGAGCTCCTGTGCTGTCTCTTCCTGACAGGATGCAGAAGAGACCACCCCCCAAATCCCGGAGCAGGGCCCCTCCGATGAAGCGAAGAGAGTCCAAACCCAAGCCAAGGAAAACCCCTGCCGCCCGCCGGGGCAAAGCAAAGCCCCCTCCCAAGGTCAAAACCCCTGCTAAGAAAGCCAAACCAGCAGCCCCAGCCATCAAGAAAGCCTCCAGTGGCAGCTCTTCCAAGAAACCAGCAGCCAGCGGGAGGAAGGAGGTGAAACCCTCGGCCAAGGGCAAATCCACCATGAGGAAATCTCTCCGGGCGAAAAAGTAAAATGTTTCCAGTGTCAGGGAATCCCATGGTCAAATCCACAATCTTGTTTTATAAGTCAATGTGCATTTGTATTTTAGTTCTGATGCTTAAACACTTCTTTAATTTTTTTAATTTTTTTTTCTTGAATGATGGGGAAAAGCTGAAAACTAAATCAAACCAACCCGAGCATTCATTAGATCTCGATGCTGTGCCTCGTGCCTGCCCCTCCCCTGGAACGAGTCATCTTTACTTTCTGCAATAATTTTAGGACTTTTCTAGGACGTCTCTAATCTGTACATTTATGGTGTTCCACATGGGTTTTGGGGGGGAGGGTTGGCTTTTAAAACAATTCTTCAAAGAAGATCTTTATATCTTTAGACAGCAGGAACAGGATGATCAGGGGAATGGGATTCTTTAATGAGAAGGTGCCATGGCAGAGGAGTCCACCCTAGATCCCTGCATGCCGAGGTCCTTGGCGCTTCCGTGAGGGAGCCGTGTACATACAGCACTTGCACTGAGCCCCGAGGTGCTGCTTTCCTCAGGGCCACAGGCCCAGGAGTGGCTGGTGAGTCGGATCCTCGGCGTCTCCTGAGGGTCTGGTGCCAGAGGGGCTCCAAAAGGGGCAGCTCTCGGTTAGGTGGGTGATTTGAATTAGTGTTTCCACACCACATCTGTACCTTAAAACCAAAATATATCAAAGTCTTCTCGAATCCAACTTTCAAATGTTTTTAAGAGATGAAAAGCCTGAGTTTGTTACCTCTTGTTTACCCTTTTTTAAAGAGAAGTTGGAGAGCTATACAATTGCTAATGTAGAGATATTGATAAGTGAAGAACATGCGGTTTGCTAAAATAAAATGAAACTAGATTCCAGGCCTGCCTTCTGTGTCCATTCTCTCCTCACCACAGCTTCTCCTCCTGGAAAGGTGGAGAGGAGGGAATGCAGTCACCACGGATTGCTGCAGAGGCAGATCTTTGTTCAAAGCCAGCATGATTTAGCCTGAGCCACTGCCAAGCTCTGTAGTGGGACAAACTCCTGACCTTTTTCTTCCTTGGTTTCTCTGGAGACAAAGGTGAGTGAGAAAAAAAGCTCTGTTGGAACTTCTTGCTGATCCTCTTCTCCCATCAGTGATCAGTGGGGACAAAAAACCCCAGCTGAAACCTTCTCCCCCTACCCTGCTCAGCAGAGCAGCACCTGCCCTCAGAGCATGTCTCACCATGTCCCCAGCGCTGCTGTGCCCAGGGCAGTGATGCCAATGGGACCTGGCAGTCTCCAGTGTGCTGCTGCAAAGAGCTGTGAGGAGGGGAATTTCACACACTGGAAGGGAGAAAACAACTTCATTGAATTTATTCTTTTCTGCTGCTGTCCCAGTGTGCTACCTTTAACTGAGAGTTTAAAAAATTCCTATAGAAATGGCCTGAATTGTTCCCAACCCTGTAAGAAGGGTACAAACAGCAGGTTAAAAATCACAGCTGATGGGAAGCAGAGTGAAAGCTGTGATCAAAGAATGATCCACAGGGGTGTAAAGCAATTAGAAACATTAGTCAATGGCTTGTTCTTGGGGCTGCTTGTACCAGAGCCATGGGGTTTGTTGGCATTGTGGTGAGATGAATCGGAGAAACTTCTGTGCTAGGATATTTGTGGGGACAAGGAGTCTTCACCCAGTTGCTGGGTGTTTTTCAACCTCCCTCTTCCCAATGGCATTCCCACACCAACAATCTCATGGGTATTAATTAAAACACTGCTCTGAATGACACAAATTTCTCACATCTGAGCAGGAGCACCTTGAATTAAGGGTTGTGCCAAAACCTTGCTCATCACCAGACTGGCTGTGGTTTGAATTAAGTGATTTCTGCACACCGAGCCAAAAAAAAGCCACGGCGTTTGTTGTATTTAATCCAAAGGAGTGATCCTTTCTTCCCAGGAGCAGTGTCTGGGGTTGAATTGGAAAATCTTCATTGCCAGCAGAGCAAATACCTTCTGAGGGGTTTGTGCCGGCTCTGCCACTCGCTCTTCTCCAGTCTCCATTTCCTGGCCAGACTGGGCTCCGTTTTGTTGTTTCTTCAGCCCCATCTGTCCTATTTTTTTTTCCTTTTTTTTTCCATGATTTTTCCACTATCAGTTGGTCCGGTGGCTCTGCCATTGCAGCTCGTGGTGTCTCAAAGCAGCTGGCGCTGGCGGTGACCCAAGGCTTCAGTGCTACCAGTTGGACCCTTTTCCTCACACTCTCGGGATTGCTGGGGCACGAGACAGGAATTTTTGGATGCATCACCGAGGGTTAGACCCCAGCTCCTCCCCAAACTGCTGCTTTCCCATTCCAGGAGCCAAGCTCGTCTTTGGGGCTGGGAGCAGCTTCGCTCTGGCTGGCCTGGAGGGTGTAAGGGAAGCTCTGGGTTATGGTGGTTGCTCTGCAGTGAGGCCAGAGCCACCCCTCTTCATTCTTTTTTCCAGCAAAAGCAGGCAGCAGTGGGCAAAACTCCACTGGGAATGTAGAAATTGGGGTGAAAAAGGTCTGAGCATCAGGGCAGGGGGTGGCGAGCGAGCAACCACGTGTGTACGTGTCAGGGTTAGAAATCGCTGCTCCGCCGGGCACGCCGGAGGAGACGGGAAAAGACGCAGAGAAAATCAGTTGCCGCCGCGTTTTCCAAAATCCCGAGCGAGCGTTCCTGCTCGCCGTCGCTTCCAAGAAACGGAGAGAACCGAGGAGGAAAATTGCGGTGATTCATCGCGGGCAGATCGGAGGCAGGAAATGGGAGTTTGCTGCCTGCCCCGTGCCCGGCGTGGGCTCGGTGGGCTCGGGCGCGCCGGGGCCTGGCTGGCGGCGAGGGCCTGACATCCACGGGTCGAGCATCCCTGCGCCGCGGCCGGAGCTGCCGAGGGAGCCACCGGTGAGGCAAAAACACATCCGAGAGCCGGAGCAGCGGGAATTTTTCACCTGCGTTTCTCCAGAGCCATCCAAGCGAGAGCTGCCCGTG